>SMGU01002637.1:0-25041 GCA_004348175.1 Puccinia novopanici | reverse complement strand
CTCTGTCTACTTGGCATAATTCTGTAGTGACTTTTGCAAATCTTGAGCACTCTTTTTTCAGTGCATCATTTGTTACAAGAAGTCTAACCTTGCAGTACTCCTCATCCATATAATATTTATCACTTATAAAACTCAATATTCTCCCTGACTTTCTCAGCGGGAAGAATCCAGCATTCAATCTGGCTTTCCCTTTGTGAAATAATAGTTTGATAAGATCTTTTCATTCAAAACCGAAGCTGTTATCTTTTTACTTTTATTTCTTATAGGAAATACTTCACCTTTAATCCTCCCACGCCACCTTTATCAATCACTCATAACACAACCAGTGCTCATAAACACTAGGTCAGTAGCATAGGGGCTTAGAGAATATTCATTCAAAATGATTTCTGTAAATAAATTTAAGCTTTGTGGAGCCCCAAAGAAAATTGATTGCATCCTCCTTGTTGCTGTATTCTGTCATCCAAAAATAGCATTGTCTTTGCAGTTTTCAAACATCAGGATCTGAGCTGAGAGCCATCCCTGTAATGATTGGAGGAGTTCCTGTTAGTCTGGATGGCTTAATCTAGAAAGGCTATATCTAAATTCCTGCAGAGTTTTTTGGTGGTGGGAACCCAACTGTCATCAATTTTCATCACCCAAAAAAGTTTGGGCTTTAGAAATATATTAAGGAATGTGGGTTATGGGAATTCCACCATTGATGTACAAATTGGCACCTTTATGAACACCAATTTTAACACCTTCAAACATAAAAGTTTCATATTTTTTTTGGTTGTCAGATCCAGCCATTTTGGACTGATCTGAGCACTCAAAAAGAATGTCAAAATTTTATGACATATGGGTTAAAAATGGTGTTCAAGGTATCAATGTGAACCATGCTATTATAAATATATCATAACACTTCAAGAGGATGGTTGCCTAGCAGTATCAGATACAAGATTCTTGTTCTAAACATCCTGAGAAATTGAGGGGGCCCCAAGGAGTGGCCATTACTGCATAGAAAGAGTGACATGCATGGGGAGTATCATCTAAGAACCCATCATACAGGATCCTGAACCCTGGCAAACTCAGTTTCTAAGATATGAATGCAGGAAATCACAGTGGAAATCAGATAGATTTTCTTGATGATTTTAAAGCACCTAACTGATCATTTTTTGCCTGATTTAATGTGCCAACGTCATATTGAAGACTTCTTATAAAAAGCCCAATGTTCTGAATTGAAAACATCTCAACACATAAGACCTACACTCCTGACTGTGCATCTGGGAGCTTTCTACACACAACCATATATAAAATGCGCTGGTTTGAAATAGAAGAAATGAAAGAAATGAAAGAATTTTGTCAATGTTTCATTTGGACTGATCCTCCAACCCACACTGATCAAATCTTCAAACCCAGTGCTCTAGCCACTGGGAACATCTAGTGAATCAAGTAAACGGTCCTGATTCGTTGCAGGATAGCTTGACCAAGACCAAGACATTTTTTTTCTTCTTCTTGGAAACGATGGTGCTTCAAGATCTCTCGGAATGGATTCATGGTTCGACCAAAACATTAGGCATTTCTTCGCTTTTATGAATTTATCACTATAAGTTTACAAGGTTTCGTAGGCTGCAGTAGCATTACATCGTACACCAGAAGAAAAAGAAGAAAAACCGAGGAAGTGGAAAGGGCCAACGGCACATTCTCTTCTTCGTGAGGGGGAATCTCTCGGAATGGATTTATGGTTCGACCAAAAACATTAGGCATTTCTATGCTTTTATGAATTTATCACTATAAGTTTACAAGCTTTCGCAGGCTGCAGTAGTATTACATGCCACAACCTAAGAAGAAGAAGAAAAAACGAGAAAATGGAAAGGGCTAACGGCAAATTCTATTCTTCGTGAGGGGAAATTCTAATCCATTAAGAAGGGGCAGACGAGGGATATTTATGAAGGATGACGAGAAACCTCTGTAGGAAAGCTCATCAAACGTAGCAAAGAAAGAATATTTACATGCAATAACGAATTACGTAGCAATCCCATACATGTAGTTTAATCATGGATTGGGCCACCATTAGATTACGAGATTTGAGTCTTAATTCAAGCCTGCGAGCGAGCACCATCCAACGAACGAGCAGTCATCTCCTGACGTTTGCTGGCGGGGAGCGGGCCACCATTAGATTACGGGATTTAAGTCTTGATTCAAGCCTGCGAGCGATCACCATCCAACGAACGAGCACTAATCTCTGGGTTGTTGCTGGAGGGGAGTGGGCGCGCCGAATCGGCTGCGTCGAGGGGAGCGGGGCGGGCTTGGACGCCGTGGAAATGGTTTTGCAAGCACAATACGAGCGTCGCGGTCAAGAAGATGCTGAACTTCATCTTGTAGGGATCTTGTAGAAGTTAGAGTCCAGGCTACTAATGGGGATTCGTTGTTGTTGTTTTTTCCTTGTTGCTCCAGGCGTAATTTATATATATACTTCTTCAAGGAGTAGTTCCTGAAAGACTTTGGGGATCTTGAAAAGATATGTAAGAATTGAGACAACCAGAGCCAGTCTGAGAATGTCGAGGCCAATGAAGAGATTTGGTGGCGTGTTATGTAACGCTTTTTTTTCTATTCTAAGTAGCTCGAAGTATGGGGAGAGATTAGGAATTGATGGAGACACCGGCTGAATTTATGTTCGCGTGGGACTTACTTGCAGCGAATTCGCTCAGGTGCTGGAGGCATGTAGGCATGGCTTGTGTTGTGAGCTTGTGTTGTGATGCGACAAAATGAAGCAACTGAATGCCGAGTCTCACCAACTTAGTGTGCTCTGGTAGCCGAGTGGCCAGAGGATGTTGCGTCATGAAGACAGTAACAGTAGGCAACCAGAGGCTATGCTAGCAATGACTCACCGACTGTGACTAAGTCTAATAGGATCTTTTAATTGCTGCTTACTGGCACCATGTTCAGTAAAACAAAAAATAAAAAGGTCGGTCACTAGAAACATTTACCTCATTTGGGTCTCGCAATGACTCCAGACCGTAAGTCTTTTAATTACTGCCTGGCACCATGTTGAGTCAAACAAACAAATAAAAAGGTCGGTCACTAGAAACACTTGCCCCATTTGGGTCTCACAATGACTTCAGACCGATCGTGAATAAAAAGTCTTTTAATTGCTGCTAACTAGCACCATGTTCAGTCAAACAAAAATAAAAATAAAAAGGTCGGTCACTAGAAACACTTGCCTCATTAGGTAACAAATATCGCCTGCCTCTTTGAATTTTTCGATGTAGCAGTCGCCACAACCGACCTTCGGGTTCGAGTCTGTGACTGCCGATAATTCAATGCTTTAGAGCCAGTTTAAGCAACTCGTCTAGTGACTTGATTCAAAAACCCAAGGCCTCCAAATGGGCATTTTCCAATGAGATATACTCATTCACCAAGGCGCCCCATGACGTGACCGTCAAGCATTGCTACCACGAGTAGTGCGTGCAGCATTTTCGCTGTGTTCAGTGAACTTCGCAGGCGGTCTAAGGGCATCAGGGGTGAAGGTATGTTGGCAGCATCAGCGGCCAACGGGATCCCCAACTGGTCCCCGCTGGTACTCCAACATCCTCCCAAGCACAGGTCGCTCCTGAGGGACCTAATCAATGAATTGAGTGGGGGCTAGAAAAAGAACCCTGCGCTCAGCAGGCTGCAGCATGCAGAACGTCTGCCCGATCCGTGAATCCAGCATTGGATCCTTGGCGGCACCGGAGTGTCTTTAACTTCATTGTGCCAGAGGCTCGATCCAACAGATTGTTGGCTTCAAGAGTTGAGCCTTATACACAAGCAGCCCACATGGCCTTCAAGTCGCCTCTCGCAGATTGTGCGTGGGTGGTGATAATAGATGTACGACTTCCGCGAGGGGCTCTTCTTTCCGGTTCTCCGACGAGTAAAAGATACGGACAACATGTGCTAAAACAAGCAAGCTCTAGAACACCGCCCCTCGAGCACGATGCGACCAACAGCATCAAAAGATATCCTTTCTTGGGCAAAAGCGTTCAATGGGTCGCATTTCCGTCATGCATAAACGCTGCGATGGCTAGGCCAGAAAACCGAATGTCAGATGGAATCATAATGGTTGGCTTTGCTGTGAATTCAATGCCCTTACCTTCAGCTCTTTGGAAGGATTGCTACTAGCTAGTCGTCTAAGTGCCTCCTGTCATGTTCTCCGTCAGGCAGCCAGTGGCACTCCGCACTATATAAGGTCGGTCGTCTCAAGCCATTTTCCCAACTTCAACAACCACAGTGCTACCGCAATAGTATCACATTCATCTGTTAAAGACAGCCAGAAAACCCTACCTATATCATTTTCACGAGAAGAAACATCCTACTTTCTACATAACCGTCCATAATGAAGACTCCTTTCCTCTTCATGATGCTCCTTGCTGGCGTCTACGCGGTAACAGCCTCTGCCAAGGCCGCCCAAGCCAGCGAGGTTGCCGACGGTTTCTACCAGGTCACCCTCGACGAAGCCGGAAACACCAAGACGAAATTCACTCCCTGGGCCGAGGTTGGAAAGTCTTCTTCGCCCCAGCGACGCTCTATCCTCGAGAAGCGCAGGGAGCACTGTGGCCCCGGTTCGGGCAACGTGAACGAGGCGGACGAAGCCAACAAGTGTCTCATCAATGGCTTCCCATCTGGTCCTAACGTCTACTTGAACAAGAACCAATGGACTTATGTGAGTTTTTTTTTTTTTGCTCTAAACCCCGCGAATGAAAGTAGGATACAGCTTATTGACTAATATATGAAACCATTGGACAGTGCGTTCGGGGCAGTGCCGTCTCTTATATTTGCCCGTACAGCAATGGCTCCAAGCCGAGGGCCGCCATCGAGTCTACCTGGGCCTACGTCAAACGAACTTGTGGAGCTAGCATCTTTGGCTACGCTCAGGTCTCGAGCGGCTTTGGTGATTGGACTGCCGGATATGCTTTGAAAACCCATAACTTCTGCACTAAGAATTTCAAAGTTGGTTCTTAAACATAAATGATAGCAGATGGGAAACAAACTGAGTGGGGCGCTTCACAAGAGATTAGCCCGAGACTTTCACTCTGAATCATTTTGTAAGGGTCATCCACAGAGATTTTTTGTTTCTCATTATTTCCATACTGTCCATCACCTTTACTTATCTGAGAAGGATCCATTCATGTATGACCCAAATTTCCTATATCACGGACTGGCAATACCTCATACGACGTGCCTCTCATTGCCTTCTTGTTATCTGGAATCAAAGAAAAATAAATGGTTTTCGTGATCCAAAGCTGCTGCCGTTGAAGATGTGAACTTCATAAAAAAAGTTCCTGCCTGCCTGCGGGTAGCCGCAGGTGCACGACTCGCGGGCTCCCGTACAATAGACCCTGCGGGTCCCCCCCACACGAGGGCTTTTCGACAAGCTCGTTGAAGGGTGGAGTCTGCATCGGGGTCGGAGAGTTTGGCATGGCGCCGGGCTGCGCCGGGAGGTAACTTCCCCGGTGGCCCGGGGGGATGCTCTGAAAACCCGGCGTGACGTGCAGATGACGGGTGGGCTGACGTCATCCCGACAGAATACTCGATCGGGGTTTCTCCCGTGACTTCATCCAATCGCTTCATCGTTTTCAACTAGCGTCGCTCGTTGGCCTGTACACCTGTGGCAGGTTATGTCTCAAGGCTTGGTCAATATCCAAAAAAAGCCCTCTTCTTCGCTCATGTCCGACGCATTATATGTATGTTTGTAATCAAAGCTCAGAAATCAAGCCTTCTCGCCTAGCAATAGGACTGCAGAGAGTTTGAGACTCACCATTTTTATCCGCATTCGTTGCGACATATTACTCACGAGGCTTGTTATTGGGCAGCAACAAGGGGAACTGGTGGCGCATAGATATCATGAAGTGCGGGCGGGAGCCCACAGCCTAAGGACCGAAGCTCATGCGGCTCACTCAAATATTAGAAATCGAAGTGAGAAATAGAATTGATATTCCAAGCGAAATCTTGAGGAAAAACTAGTACAACATCGTGTATTACAGTTTATCAGAAAGGGAGAGGAAAGCGAAAGACAACAGATACTAGGGAAGTGTGTTGAGAATAAGAATCTTATACAAATTTCAAGCAGGATCTGGAGGAGAAACTATAAGCACAACACCGTGTATTAGGGCTCGTCCGAAAGAAAGAGGAAAGTAGAAGCACATAAACAGACATGAAGAGATGGCGAGAGAAACCGGGATTCGTCTGTGGAAGGTTTAGATCAGTATTGGTTTCCCGTTGATGCATAGGGATTGTAGAGAGAGGCTTACAAGAATTCAAGTGCCTCTACGGCGTTTCCGCGTAAGCCTAGTGAATGGGTCCCGTAGGGCTTGTAGCCTCCGTAGCCGAGCCTCTCCCATTGGACGCGTGCGGCGGTTTCGGCGGGTGGACGGGGCAGTGGGACAAAAGGACGACGAGGCCTTCGGGCGAGCAAGCCTCGTGCAACTTGGAGAGGTCGAGGAGGGGAGCCCAGACCTCGCGAGCGGTTTGCGTCGCCGGCGCGAATCAAGGCGAGGATCCTCGGGTGGCGTGGGGGTTGCGGCTGAGGAGGATTCCTCAAGAAGTGGAGAGCCCGGAGAAGTGCCTGCTGCTGGGGATGGGTGCTGGTTGGGGTGCTCCCGCCTGGTCAGCAGGACCAGCTAGGAGGGTGGCAGCAGCTTGTACAGTAAAATTGGTGCGCGCCCGATCTTGGGCCACTTCCGCTGCTCGGAACTCAGCCATCTGGGCAAGGAACACCGACATGAACAGGTCTATTATATTCCAAGAGGCCGAGTCAGTGCTTGATGCTGTACTGTTGGGCCAGTGAGCCTGGCTTGCCCATACGTACCTGCAAATCCTTGCCCGTCCATTGCAAGTGATCGACCTCTACTGGGTCGATGTAGTTCGCAACGATCTGCGTTGATGGGAAAGAGAAACAAAAATATCCCGATCAGAAAGAAGATCTGGATGGAAGGAGTATAGATGGGATGAGGAGGTTAGAAGGAGAACGAGGGTGCAAGGGGAAGGAGGATACAAAGAGATGGAGGATACAAGTAGAGTGAGGCAGAAGGAGAATACGTGAAGAAGAAAGACACAAAGAGAAGGAGGATGCAAGCAGAGGAAAAAGAAAGAGAAGGGCGTGGTGACAGTGGGGGAAGGGATCTAATTGAAGCAGGAGTATTCGAAAGGGGTAGTATCTTACCTGCTAGAGCTTTGGAGGGGGGGGACGACAAGTGAGGGGAGGAAAAAGAAAAGGGGAGGGGAGGAAGGAAGTTGTTGAGGAGGAATGTGGAAGGAGAGAGACTAGCCGGCTTGGGGGGCACAAGAATGGTTTATATACCTTAAAAACGCGTGCTGAGCCAGCTGCTGCGGGCAGCACTGGAGACCTGATAGAAGATGCCGAGAAATTAGCACCAGCTCAACAGTCGCGACACGAGACAATGTCTGCAGAAGATCGTGGCTCACAGTCGGACAAAGGGAAGTGATCACAAAACAACGCGCCGCTGTTGACTCCTATTGGTTGGATGTTGGGTTGGTTGCATCCAAGTATTTCAGCTTCTCAGCTGATGAGCAAGCCACGAGGCGTGGCAACTCAACTAAATTAACAAAGGCATATAGAGATAGTGTGGTTGTGCCAAATATCAATGGGACGGTTGGAAGATCCTATCGGAGGTCTGACCGTCGGAAGCGATGTCTCTTTTACCATCTTACCAGTAGGCTTCCTCCTCGGCGACAAGGCAGTGCTCCTTTTTGCACGTAGTGTTGGACTAAGGAGGAGCCCTCCCCCCGGCGAATATATATTGCAGCTGCTCGCCGGGGCATATCCTTCTCGGCGAGCACCAAGCGCACCTTTCAGCGAGGTAAATAATCTTTGTCAAGCCGGCCGTTTACCTTCCCGCGGAGGATTCCTCCCGGAGAGAAAGAGCATCTGCCTGCTCCTCTCGAGAGGAGTCCTCTCCGAGAGTAGTTCTCTCGACATGCAGGCGCTGCACCCGCTTGCCCGCAGCAGGATTCCTCGGCGAGCAGTTGAAAGTACCTGATCGTCAAGGAGGAATCATCCCGGCGAGCAATAATGGCTTGCTGAGGAAGATGATTCTCGGTAAGCATACGCATTCTCACCGAAGAAGACTACTCCTAGCCAGTTCCTGCCGGCCCCGAGGACTACTCATTGCTTTGTGGAAGCTTGCACCTACCCCTCAGATGGATTCGTTCCAGTAAGAAGCTACTGCCGCACCGGGAGGAAAGAATCTGCCCCAAGATCTATATTAGTTGAGTTGATCATAAGCGGCAAAATAAGGTCAGATTAACTTCCTTCTGGAAGCTGAACAGCACTGTCGGATTTCAGCCAACTCATGTATGGCACATGCTCCACACAATAAATGCCAAGAAACAAGATGCTTTGGCAGCTATACATTACAATGATTTTGTGAAACAGCTGATCCTTGTATTACGGAAGCCATTTACTGCAGTTACCAAACAAAAAACAGCCGCACAAAAGAAAATCTATAAAAGAAAAGGGTTGTCATGATGAACACCTTTCACAACACACAAAATGTGTTGGGTTTCGGCGGGAGAAAAACTGAAACCAGCTGTGATTTTCAAATCCCGGAGGAAAATTTTTCCTCCTTCTGGGAGAACATGACTTTACATAGCTATGAAATCTGTTGAAATGGGTGTAACATACTCTGATACAAGTGAAAAACTCTAACTATTTTTTTCATGATATTTTGAGTATAGAAATTTTCTTGAGAGTGAGAATGAATGAAAAAATCAATCAGAAGTGGGAGAAATTTTTTTTTGGAGGCTTTCGACGTATTTTTGTTGGAAACAAGCTGGTTTTTAAAGGAATCAAGCAGTATAGATGACTTAACAGTTTCCTTAGATTATCTCGTATATTTCTATGAATGGGGGCATAGAACAAGAAGAACAAATTATGAATAACCAGTGTTTTTGTTGGTGTGACTGTGACCACTAGAGGTCTTCTCGTCGTCTCCTATTCCTAAATTTATCCTTTCTAAACCTACATCCTAAATCTTATTTGGAGGTGGTACCCTGATTATCAATGATTTTCACCACCAAAAAAAGTTTGGGATTGGGAAACATCCTGATGCAGTCCGGATTTGGGATTTTTGGTGACAGGAAGAACTCCACTAGTTGGTATGATAAGCAAGCAGGGGGATATGAGAGGGTAACAATGACGATAGGCATGATTTTGGCAACCAAATATCTGCAAAAATGAATATATTTATTTGTGAAAGGGAAACATGTCAAAGTAAGTCTTCAGTCCACAGTGGAGGTCTTTGTGTGGAGCTGGAATCCCCTTCCAGATCCAGATCTGGATTTTCAAATCTTAGACTTTCAGAATTTTCCAGATTGGCCATCCCATAATCAATTTTCCCTCACCATTTCTATTTTTAGTTCATTGTCAGTCTTAGAGATAGTAAGCCTGTCCAAAACGCTTCATTTGTAAGTAAATAAAATTATTAAAATTATTATTTTTCTCTGAAGAGAGTTTTTTATATCAAAAATATTTTATAAATTAAGTACAGCCTTTCATTAGATTCTCCTGTTTTTTCTACCCATTTACAATTCATGAGGTGTGGAGTAATTGAGTAGTGGTCTTGTTCTTTTCAAGGTTGAAAATAGGATTATTTTCTAGCTCAAAGTTCAAATTGAATAAATATGCAAATACACCTCCCAACTTTGAAACAGAAAGTGAAAATTTTCATCCTGAGTTCAGAAACAAACCAGAACCACAACAGATCACCCAGGAAACCCTCACTGCTAAATCATTTTACCACTCACCCAGTGTCATCATCACTTACCATTAAGTCACCTCTCCTGGTGATGAGCTCTTCTTCTCTTTACTTTCTCACCTCACTGGTTGGTTCTTGAACCAACCCTCACTACTAACCTCTTTCTCACCATTTCTATTTTATCATCTGCTTTTTTGGTGGGTTTTCTACATTAAATAAACCCTGGGTTTCCATCTAAACAGCCTTGGCCACAAACCTAAAGAATTTGGACCTGGTTGATCAAAAGATTCAATTCTTACCAGAAGTCCCTCTGTTACACTTTTTCCAAGGAGGGTAGTGATTACACAGCTTTACAGATGGTTTCCTTTTAGCCTGTTTATTCCAGTTACTTTCATCTTAAAATAAGCTCAATAAACACAAAAACCTTGTGTCCTGGTGTCAATCTAGAGACACTGAAGAATTTATATGGAAAAGAGGAGTAGATAAAACCTAGTCAGAGAGAAGAGGAAGGTTCAAAGGGGATGGTCATTATAATTCCAGTAACCATCTTGATGAAGACCAGAAGGCTCATGGAAAGGTGATCAGATGTTCAGAGTCCAGCTTGGAAAACCATTGTATTCACAGAAGATGTCTGAGTAGCTCACAGAGGAATTCTCGTAGCTGAGAAAGAATCAGATGGCTGCAAATGCATGAGAGAAACCTGTGAGATCAATTAATACCATGCATAATTATATGGTATGGTTTCTCACTCAATCAAAATTAATTCATGTTACCTGATGTGATTCAGCATAAATTCTTTCTGGTGGTGATTGAGATTCACATGCAATACCACATGCTCCCTGCATTTCCAAACCAGACAATTACAATATCCAAACTTTTTAAGAGCTAAGTATAGCATAGCTGCAGCAATTGGAATGTACACTTACCGCCAAATGAGGATTGGACTGGGTTGGTGAAGGCCATGGTGGGCCACTATGCTACAGGGCCAAAAAGCATAGTGTAGCAGCTTTTTTCCTCTGACAACGCTGTAGCATTATCTGCACCACAGGGCCGCTACAGGATGCTATGTTGCATTATGCTACACTACAGAGCTTGTTGTGGATATTTTCCACTACAAAGTGTTATAGCGTAGTGTAAAAAGGCCTGTTTTTGGGCCTTGTTCTGTCAGAGTTAGCACAAAACCACTAACAGCTACAACAAAAGTTGTTAGCTGTTAGCAGTTTTATGCTGGGATAATGCTACTGTTAGCTTAGGAATCCCACTGTTGGTGAATCATCCTCCTTGACCACAAAAGAGTCAGAATCATTGATCACTTGAGGCTCCGTTTGGCTGCCCCAATTGTGTGTTAGGTTTGATAAGGTTGACCCAATTTTGTGTTAGGTTCAATAAGATTTGTGTAATATCACAAACAGGGTTTGAAAACCCTTTATGCAACATTAACCTGACTCATGAGATACTTTTTTTGGTTATAATGTTGCATATTTTGGTTGGGACTAAAATATGCACTTTGGCTGGCAACTTTAAAAAATTGTAATAAGGTTTGATGTCTGTTACCACACTTAGGGCTGGGCCAAACATCGGCTGTCCTAATGACAATATCCGGTACTATCTGGTGCACATCCCGTAATAATCCCCCAAAAAAAGAATTATTAAAATTAGTGGTGGCCAAACAGAGCCTTAGTTATCCCCCTCATGCAGAGCAACACCTTCATTGTTAAGTTCATGAAGGCATCTGATACCAATTTTAATCAGAAACATGTCAGTGAAGACTTGGCTTCTCTGCCATGGCCTGTTGAACTCTTATATTTCCAACCAACCCACCCAAGTCCAATCTACTCATCCTCAGACTGCTCAACTTCCTGCTGTAATCTGTAAAATATATTTCCAATGTGCTCATTACCAGGAGGAGGACAGCCCTCACATGAGCAGTGAGGAGGAAGGAGGGGAGGGGGATGAAGCTGAAGGGGTAGATGTTGTGGTTTCTTTGTCAGCTTGGGCATCAAACTTGAACAAAGGGCTTAAAAAAGCTTGATCTCCCGTCAAATCGTTTTTTGCATCATAGTGAGGACACATGCTTTTAACCTTCTCATCAATTGTACTAATTGCCTTTCAATATTCATTGGTCAATCCAAAACCTGTGAAGATGGATTTGGTGTAGACTTTCTTGTACTTAAATGTCTTTGTAGTTGTTGAATCAATCCTTCATTGGACAGGGTATTTTGTTTATCTTTGAGGAAGATTGATTTCAAAGATAAATAGCCATCATCTAAGAGCCATGGATTTTGCCTTTGGATGGACATCCAACAGGAGGAGCCTTCCAGCTCCAAAGCAGGCATTATTGTAATTCTGTTTGATCTTGATTAATTCAATTATTACAAGTTAGTTTTTTTTTAAGTGGGTTTTATTAGCATCATTGTCCACAGAGGAATCCTTACCTCTGGTTTTTGTAGACTTTTGTTGGATGGCTGGCCTCTTATTTGTTTATTTCAGTTTGGTTCTATTCTAAGGAATAAATCAGATTCAATTTCTTCTATGCCAATTGTTGAGGGGGTGGGCCTTTTTTGATTTGAAGGCTGGTTTTTGAGTGTGTGGGGTTTTTTTCCACTTCATATTTAAGGATACTTGATTTTTTTTATTTTTTGTTTAAGACTGAAAACATCCCCGGGGGTTCCAAACTTAACCCAAGCCTCCTCCCTGTGCCTGGTGGCCCAAAGGGCCCCAACCGCAGGGAGGAACTTGCGTGTAAAACACGTTTTACAGCGTGAGTCCCTGGGCTGAAAACCCTGTAAAAGTGGTAATATGGACAAATTCAAGGAAAGCACTGTGTTCCGGCGGGCGCAAAGGGATGCCCTTTGGACCATTTGATGCGCCTCATGCTCCCCTACAGCCTGCTATGTTTCATTACCCCTCTATCCCAACTGTTTTCAGAGAAATGAAACATCAAAGTTGGGGTGTGGGTCCTACACCCAGAGAGTTATCTCTGTATCCTTTGCGCCTCTCCAGATTCGTGCAGTTAGATTGAGAACAGGCAATGAGGCAACCATACACCACATGCGCTTGCGACTTGGCAACCATACCCAATTTGCTCACATGTTGATGGCCCCAATTTTGGGAACCAGGATTTTGGTTTCGGGTATGAATGGGTTGCTGAAGGAATAAAAACACAATGAAAAAAGGAATAGGAGCGCAAGATAGTGAAGAATACGGGCGTCTAACGCGCCAGGTTGTGGGAATTTTGGATAAATGTTTAAAAATAAAAAAAGTGAAAGAAAATGAAATACAGGTTGAATAGCCACAGGGACTCAGGCGAAGGGGTTGGTTTTTCATGTAAGCCTCTCTGTGAGACAGAGACCCTGCGGGGCCTTGCCTCTCACAGAGAGGCTTTGTTAGGCTCGCGGGGGTTCAGGGGTTCAGGGTTCGCTCGTCGGGATGGGCCTCAAACCCCGTCCCGGCCCCCGGGACGATACCGTATTGCACTGGCCAATCAGACAAACTCCGATTGACAAACCCGAACAAGCAACTCGAGACCACTCACAAGGAACTCCCAGCACGGAAACGCACAGATTTCTATCGAGCCTCAAAGAAACACGTCGCCCACAGGATATCTTGAAGCCAACCCGACATGTCGACCGCCCCCAGCCTTGCCGGTCTGACCCGTTGTACGTGCTTTTTCTCCAATCCATCACTTTTCTCCTCGATAGGTACTGCGTGCTGACCACTTGGGAACTCATTCCATCAGCTTTGCGAATCGGGATCAATCATCAACAGAAGAATTTCAACCGCTCGATCCAACCCTGCTTCTTGTGGAACACTATAAGCCGGGAATCTAGGGCCATGATGACCACGATGAATACCAAACCCACTCCCTTGGGTACGTCTTTTTTGCGCGCTTTTCCTCATTGAATATCTTGAACACTCTTGATTGTTAATCTGTCACCTCCTTTTTTGTTGTTGTCAAAATCACAGTCAAGAAGGATGACAATTTGACATCTTCTAGATCCGTCTGTACAACTGCTGTTGTCAAAGCGGCCAAGGAGCCCAACACCTCGGCTTATTCTCCGGCTTTCGGACTGGCGATACAAGGAAGCAATTCTCTCAGCCTTAACACCCCAAGTTGGTCATCCCGAATCATCCTTTATTTTCTTTAGATCATCCAAACCAAACACATGGTTGCGATTCCTGAGACTCTCATCGTTTGCAACAAAATAGGAAACGGGGCTGAATATGTCATGAGTACAATTGATAAGATTGTTAACTGGGCACGACAGGGATCTATTTGGCCTATGGTAAAGAAGGATTTTCCGAGACTTTTTCAAGCCAGCCAGATAAATCGGGTGCTGACGGATGTCATTTGGTTTCAATGTGAAACTTACTCCATGACAGACGTTTGGATTGGCGTGTTGTGCAGTAGAAATGATGCACATTGCTGCTGCCCGATATGACCAAGATCGATTTGGGGTCATCTTCCGAGCCTCGCCTAGACAGGCTGATGTGATGATTGTAGCCGGCACGCTCACCAACAAGATGGCACCTGCTTTGCGCAAGGTATACGACCAAATGCCCGAGCCTCGTTGGGTCATCAGCATGGGAAGCTGCGCCAATGGAGGCGGCTACTACCATTATTCTTACTCCGTTGTTCGCGGTTGTGATCGCATCGTACCTGTAGACATGTAAGGCATATTCATCTTAACTTCGATGCAAGTTGATAAACTTATCACGCCCTGCCTTTTGTTTTTCTTTGCGGACGTGTTTGCTAGATATGTGCCTGGCTGCCCACCCACAGCTGAAGCTTTGTTGTATGGCTTACTACAGCTCCAACGAAAGATGAGAAGAACCAGGAAGGGTGTGTTATGGTACCGCAAGTGATACAACTGGATTTCCCCCCATAAAAAATAAAAATCTCGTCTATCCACCCCAATCATCACACTAGGTAGATTCTTTCCAGTTGAGGTAGCCTTATTCTTTTTGTGACTGTACACACACACGTTTCCTTTACCTTTTCATCATCGCAACTACTGGCTCATTCTTCAATGGGATTTTCCGGTTTCTTTGTACTGCCTCCCGATCCCTACACAGCCCAGCCTTGCGTCTTTTATACCGGCGATCATAGACTTCATTCAGAATCGAGATAGTTTTCATAGCAGCATTGTGTAACCTGCATACAAGTCGCACATTATTGCTGTATTCATCGCATGACGGATATATCTCATGACAGGGTAGGTAACATGCTTCTGTTGACTCGAGAAATCTATGAAGGAGTGAAGAACAAAGTGGAGGACATCCCCAGTAGTGTATCACCCAAATTGCACCCAATGCAACATGCCAGGGTGCCAGCACTGGCAAGTTATCTTGCAACTATAAATTCATAGATTTGAACATGTCAGTGCCCGGACAAGAGTTAAGGGGGCATTATTTTTATTTGTCAATAAAAAACCCTTTTGAAATGCAGCAGTCAAAAATCATCATTGGGAAGCTACAAAGCTACCAAATTTGATATCTAAACTGCAAATTGAAAAAAATTGTATCCTTAAAAAATTAGAGAAAAAATATTTAAAAAATTAAGGCCCTGTTTGTTAGCATCGTATGACACACGTAATATTACAAATTTTTTGATTTTATATCTTCAAGTGTTTGGCTAAATAGGTCATACAACGCCACACCAACACCACACTCACCGCATTATTACACCCACCAAACTACTCCAATTTGCCCAGTTTTCCTGAACCATCATTGCCAAGAAATCAACATCCATTGCCGCTACTCCCAAAATGACCCAACCAAGCTCCACTAATCCGTCATCAAGGTTTGCACGCACTACAGGTCCCACTTGAGGTCAATCTTACACTGGAAACCGCGCCGCTACAAAGTGTATGTTAGCTCAATTGGCTTCTCAGTCCACTCAAGGTACCCCAGCCACTTCTCAAGCAACAGAACTACATGACGATATCAATGAAAACAACGTGCATCCTGACAATCAAGTCATATTGGTCCAAGCTAACTCTCAAATGAAAACCTGAAAAAAGTGATGTGGAGCGGACCTATGGAAATCATGATGCTTGATCTATATGCTGAGGAGGTATTGAAAGGTTGCAAATCCAATTTGGGCTTCCAAACTTCTTTGCATCAATTTGTGGCACAAGAGCTGCACAACCACTTCCCCGAGGTTGAACATGTCCTGGATGCAAACAAAGTCAAATCAAAATTGAGCCAGGGATTCAAGAAAGATTACGACACGTTTATGGCTTGCAAGGATGCCAGCCGATTTGGCTGGGACAAGATCAGCTGTGAAGTGACGGCTTCAGATGATGTTTGGGAGAAATTCTTATTGGTAATGTTCAGTGGTACTCTCACTTGGCTTTTTCTTTTTACTGATTATATCTTTGAACTCCAATTCTTTTTAGTCACACCCCAATGCTAAAAAATTCCAGGGCACCCCTTTCCCTGAATTTTGGAAGCTTGACATCATATTTGGTTCTTCTGGCACTACTGGCAATGCAGCTTGTTTGGCCAGTCAACAACTCCTTGAACTACAATCGCATGCAGCAGGAGTGAGCCAAAGTACAGACTCTTCTCTGAGTGCGGTGGACCCCAATCTGACCACCGCAGATGAGTCTGGCTCTAGGAATGCTTCAGCCAATCCCCTTATGAGCAAATACAGCCCAAGTGCTTACCTTTCCTGGTCTCATACCAATAAGGATTCAATTGTGGTTGCTATTGAGTCGCTTGTGGGTTTCTTGAATAGTCAAAAAAACAGGTTGGAATCACAAAGATCAGCCAGCCAGTCCAATGAGAGCAAGACCAACATTCAAGAAGCAATGGCTCTTTACCAACAAGTCCATGCACCTCACGCGTCACAAGAAGAATGCTTGGTGGCCTTCAAGCTCTTCCGCAACAATGTAAATGCTCAGATCTTCACAAGCATCACTGACGAAACTCTCCAAGATGCATGGCTTCAAGATCAAATTATGGAATCATATGAATAAACATCATTGTCACTCGCTTGTAACTACATCACTACATCATTATGAAAAAGCTTTTCCTCGTATTTTCTCTCTTCCCAAAAAACTAAAGCAGTTGATCGAATTGAGTACTTCTAAGTCATGTCCACCACCAAATACACTTCTGTTTTCTCTCTTATGTACTCAATGAATCATCATACATCTCCTAATTAATTAAACCAAAGCAAAGGTGAATAAAAAGAGAAATGCATTGCTATCATATTGTTGACTACAACTACCCATATTGCTTCTCTAAGGTGCCAACATACTGAACCCACATTGCCTAAGCAATGCTATCATGCCAATTTTCACACTCTTCTTGTTGTCAATTGGTTTGCAAGCATTGATTATTGTACAATTATTTGGTATCTTGTGACCTAACTAGGTGGGCGGATTGATGCGCTTCTGAAAAAATTTCATCCAAGTGGCCATTGCATATGATGTTGATGTTGTGTACACAACAAAATTCAATGAAAATGTTGTATTGTTGCTGAAGTTTGTATTCCGAGGTCGTCGCCAAGATCTTGAAGCAATGCTTCAAGACTCCAAAGGTCCTTTCAATGACATTGCATAAGCTTGAATGTCTTAGGTTGAATAACTCCTCTCTGTTTGAGGGCCTACAATCAAAATAATGAGAGACAGACATCAATCTCCAAACTTTCTTCTCATTGTAATCACTACATAAAAATACTGCTGACCAGCTGCTGCTTGCTCTTTCAAGTGGTATCTGGTGCCTTGATAAGGCACTAACACTCCCCAGTCAAGTCTGTATCCAGCATCAGTGACTTGGAACTTTCTTGATGGGATCATGAAGTCCAATGATCGAGCATCATTGAGAACACATGAATCATGTGCTGTTCCTTCCCAACCAACATGCACATAGGTGATTTTCATGTTGAAGTCACACACTCCCAGGAAATTTTGTGATAAAAAACCCTTGCAATCCCGATATGCAGCTGCTTGATGGGTGGAAACTGAAGCAGGATGTGGACCCCATTGATAGCTCCTAAGCAGTTGTTGAAGAACGGAGAAAACTTTGGATTTGACAAGATATGACCATTCACATGATCCAATGGAGGGCTTGTTCTAAATTTTGCAGCTAGATGAACTAAAAGGTGCAGTATGTGTTGAAACACTCTAGATTTACCACAATGACACAATAAGTTAGCAACTCAAATTAAATCAAGAGAGAAAATAGGAATACATACTTTGAAATTGTTTGCCTGGAATGCTGGAATCTATCCTGGGCTAGTCTGTTGGAGTTGTTGTGACCGGTGATATAGAGAAATATGGCTAGTTGTTCCTCCATAGAGAGCAGCTTTGAGACCGGCTTGATTTTGACTTCTATCAATTCTGCACATAAAACGTGGAAAGTCAAACAGGGAATTCGGAGAATGGCAACACATCTGTGGGGATTACCTCAAAGAATTGCGTCCGTATAGTTGGCTTGTGTAAGATCCAATTCATTGTAAGGTAGTCGCAGGGATCGTGAGTGGAATAGTGGGAGGAGCAAAGTGACCACAATGACGGCAACCAAGGTGTGCAAATCGCCTTCCAATGGATCCATGGCTGTTTTTTTTGTAGCGTGATATTGGAGGAAAAACAAACAGCTGCAAATGATAAAGCTGGAAAATTTGCAGGCGTAATAATGTGCAAATTGCATACAAATTGCATACAATATGACACACGTCATACAACACTAACAAACAGGGCCTAAAATCTTCAATATCAACATGAAAAATAAGAAAAATCAAGGTGGTGAGAAAGAGCAACAGAGATTGATTATTAAAAAAATTGGAAAAATAAAAAATAAGTCACCATCAAGTACCTTCTTCAGCAATAACAGCTTGCATTCTTTCTGGAATTGAGGCTACAATGTTCTTGGGTGTTTCTTCAGGGAATGCCTCCCAAGTAAGCTGAAGCTTTCATTGTATTTCTTTAACTGATCAAGGTTGATATAATTCCTAGACATTGGTTTTGAGAATTTTCCAGGCATTTTCAATAGGATTCAGATCAGGGGATTGGGTTGGCCAATGTTCAATCTTCTTGATTGATTGGCTATTTCTGAAAGATTGACTAGCTAGTGCAGTGTGAATCAGAGTGTTGTCTTCCATAAAGAGTAGTTGGTGGTCAGATCTTTATGGTTGAGGAAGGGGAGGAGGTAAGGTTGATAGAAATCCTCAATGAATTCCTTGGCTGTTTGTTTTTTTTGAAGGTAGAAAGATCAAAAGGCCTTTAGTGACATTGCAAAATGCACCCCAGGCCATGGTGGATATGTGACCACTCTTGAAATTTGGTTGAAGGCAGCTGGGATCATATTTTTCCTGTGGTTTGTGCCAGATGAAGGTTTATTTGGACAGCTTGCCAAGCTTGAATGACAACTTTTCTGACCAGAAAACCGTTTTCCAGTCATGAAAGTTCCAGGATAGATGGCCCTTTGCAAAAGCAATTCCTTTCTCTCTTTTTTGGTGAGGAAGGGCTTCTTTTCAGCCACACAGCTGTGATAGCCAAGTTAATATGTGCAGTGTTCAATTTTTGACAAGAAACAGTAGTAGAGGTGAGCTCAGTAATCTGTGAAAGCTTATCTTTTAAATGAGATACCAGCTTACAGTTGAGCTTTTGCAAGTCAGCCTCCTTGAGCTCATGAGTACCAGCAGAGCAACTAGCGCAACTGTCCCACAATCCTGATAGCAAAAATTGATCCTGAAATGGTCTGTCACAGAAGGCTGAGATTTTGAGAAAATTTGCTAGCTAGCTGCAACAGTGGGCTGCTACACTATACTACGCTACACTACGATACATGGCCAATAACTGTGAGCCGGTGCCTCTAGAGTGGCAACAGGACACAAATTGGTTGGTTAAATAAAGTTGTATTTCTTGAGAAGAGATACAACAATAGATAACAAGGCTAAAGAAAAGAATATTATTTTTATGACTCAACTGATTTATCTTTAAGCTTATCAGCTGAGGACAGGAGTGTGATGAAAAGCTCAACAGTTCAACTCTAGAGAGGACTGGAGACAGCTATAATAATAGCCTCCTCTGGATGACTCAACAGAGGGTGTCAGCCTTAGAGACAGTATAGTCCACCTATATACTGTCCAAAAGACTTCATTATAAACCTTTCTCACTTTATTCTCCTCTAAAATTAACCTACATCCATTATTTCCCCTTTTTCCTACTCTTACCTTAATGTAGAGTAAGAATGGTGTTTATATTAATTCTCAAAGTTCAATCTACTTGATTTTCACGCGCGCGCGCCAGGAAAATGCATATATTCATTTCTAAACTCTCCCACAAGTCTCCCAGTATCCAAATACAGGAAAAATGGCCAAAATTCCAAAATCTTCCTGTACAGGTGAAAATTTTCACAGAGGATGAACCAAGGGGTATTCCAGCCTCTGTTAAGCTTACTCCCATCCCCCACTTCGAAAATAAACCAAAAAGAACAAGGATCTCCACTCAGGAACTCAACCAACAAATCAAGGACAATTCACCTCATTTATTCTTCACACTACACTGTGTCCGGATAAATAGTGAGTCTCCTTCATTTTCCAGTTGAAAAATTCTTCTTTCTGTGTTATCCAGAAGTCCTCTTTTTCTCTCTCTCTGGCTATCAGATTCTTTCCTCTCTATCTCATCTGGTTTTCCTGTGGTTTGTTGCCTAAAACAAACCACATAGGTTCCCTTTAAAGACCCTTAGCTTTCTAGCTTAAAAAATTGGACTGTCTAGGTCAATCCCTAGTCAGACCTTCTCCAGTTTTCTTTGGAGAGGAGGCGTCAAAGATTATCTCCGCTTAATCCAGCTCCAGCTGCGTAACAGACTTTAAATCAATCATCATTAATAATAATAAAATCATTAAAAACATCATATTTTATTTTCAACTTTTTCTTCTCTTATTATCCTTGTGTCCTAGTCGCCACATAAGAGGCGCAGGCTCACAGAGGGTCTCTTCTGGATGACTCAACAGAAGCTTCACTGGTATGATAGAATCAAGACCAGGTCCAAGGTTTTTTAGGGAGTAGACCAAGGTTCTTTAACTGTAAACCTATGTGGTTTGTTTAATGATAAAAACCACAGAAAACAGGATGAGAAAAGAAGAGGGGGAAAGAAACAGATAAGCAGCAAGGGGTGATTCAGAAGAGAGTGAAACAGAAAGAGAAAGATTAGCAGGAGAGGTGACTTACTGATAAGTGATGATGACACTGGGAGCAGTGGGAAAATGACTTAGCAGTAAGGGACCTCTGGATTCCTGGTGAGTGATCTGTTCTGGTTCTGGTTGATGTCTAGCCTGAGGTTGAGGATTTTCACTGAGCTCTGATTATCCACCAGTGGGATTAGAGTTAAATTGAATATATTCAATTTGAGCTAGAAAATCATTCTATTTTCAACCTTGATTATTTCAAGCATTCATCACAACTATATTACACCTCATGCATTGTAAATGGGTAGAAAAATGAGGAGAATATGATGAAAGAGTGTATTCAATCATATTAATATATTTGATAATAAAAACTCTTATCTAAAAGAAACTGATGAAGAGATAACTTTATTTATTTACAATTGAAGCCTTTTGGACAGGCTTGCTGTCTCTAAGGCTGACAATAACCATTAGCGTAGCCGTTTTTTCTCTCTCCAAATTTGTGTAGCGTTAGTTGTGATTTTATTATGGTGAACTATCAGTTAGCATAGCAAAACAAATTTCTTGAAATTTTCCTGTAGTGTTAGTTGATTTTGTTCCCGCTACACTAACAGGTAGCGTTGTGAGAACTGCTTTTGGGATGGGTGGCAGTCCTGCAAGGGGGAAATAACAGAAGTGATATTCCAGATATATATGAAGTATAACAACTGCTACCTGTGGTTTGAAAGACCTGCCCCTCTATGTACTACACAAGAGCTAACACAACAAATTTATTTATTTATTGTGGCAAACTAATGTTAGAGAAAACTATGTGTAGCAGTCTCTAATCAGAATTAGATCAACTTCTCCTTATATGTGGATAATACAGTAACTTGTTAGAGTGGAAAACAGTGAGTGGATGATAAAGATATTCAGACTAGTTGAAACTGATGGATGTTGAAATCTTTTTAGGTTTTTAGTGTTTGTGTTATAAGATAATAAGGAGAGTGTGAGTGGATGATGATGATGAGGAAGAGTGAAATAGAGAGTGAGTTGTGTTTATAGGGTTTTATGTTTTATGGATAGCTAAGGGAAAAGATACTAATATAAAAGTTGATTGTGAGATGAGATACATGTATAGGAAGTGGGATCTCCTTCCAGTGGATGAGGTGATGTGGCTGGATGATGGGATATTGGAGGAAGAAACGCCCTCCTTTTATATTGAAAGGTGAGGTTTTTTGCTGGTGTGAACTCCAACTGAGGCATTTATGCTGGTGGGAGTTTGAACCATGTCTTCTGATTGGTCAGGATATGAAGGCTGAACCATGTCTTCTGATTGGTCAGGATATGAAGGCTGAACCATGTATCCTGATTGGTCAGAGCTGAATCATGCACTCTGATTGGTCAGAACATGATGACTGAAATATCACGCCTCTACAAAATGTCGATTACAATATCTTGAGGTCAAAAAAAAAAAAAAAAAAAAAAAAAAATAAAGCAAAAGAAAGCTATGGATGGGCCAAGAGATGGCAGTGATGGGGGTTGCATCTCAAGGCAAGAGCAATAGTAATTCTTGTAATTCTCCACTTCTTTAGATTGCCCTTCGCTTGTCTGATTGTTATCTTGTGAATTTTGTTGTTTTAATTCTTCCAGGCAGTGGGCTTTGGCTTCGCCAGCTTCGATCTCAAGAGCAACGGTGGGCCAGCTATGCTACCTGTAGCGTTAGCGTAGCGTAGTGTTAGCTTATTAAGCTACGCTACCTTAAAGCTACTGTTAGCGCTAATTTTTGACAACTAACGCTACAGGATTTTGAAAAAAAAATTTGTAGCGTTAGCGTAGCGTTAGTTGTGCTCCCCAAAGTACAACTAACGCTAACCAGATTTCCCGTTAGCGGTGTTGTAGCGGTGTTAGTTTTCAAAAAGCTACGCTAACAAGTAGCATAGCTTGTGTATCAGCTACGCTACAGGTTAGTGTAGCTTGTGTATCAGCTACGCTAACCTGTAGTGTAGCAGATGTATCAGCTACGCTACCTGTAGCGTAGCTTCAGCCATGCTAACCTGTAGCATAGTGGATGCATTAGCTATACTAACATCTAGCAAGGTGGCTGGCTGTATGAGCTATGTGAACATTTAGCATGTTGATTTTGGAAATTGAACTGGTCCCTAGCATGAATTTGACTAACACTAAGCCAACCTGGAAAAAAAATTCAGTCACCATATCAAAAAATAAGTACATGTTAAAAAAAGAAAAAAAAAAATTAAAAATTAAAAAAAAAAAACCTTTTTTTAAAAAAAAAAAAAAAAAAAAAAAAAAAAATTTTTTTTTTTTTTTTTTTTTTTTTTTTTTTTTTTTTTGAGCGGTAGTGTAGTAGAAAACTTAAAAAGATGATTGAAAGAGCCTTTGTTAGTATATCTGGAGTCATAATTAGAGTAGCCTGAGGTGAGGTGTGGTCCACAGGGCTCAATTGGCACAAGGTCCTGCCTGGATCTAATTCAACCCAGTGGATCACATTTGACCTCCAGACAGACCAAAATTTTAGTCCTGCCCTACCATATGAGGATAACAACCTTGATTATTAATGTCAACCATGAATAACTGTTTCAACACATCAATCATTCACTTGTTCAACAGTTCATGTCATCACTTTTTCATTAGCACTCACTCATCACTCAATTGTTCAATGTTTTTCTCAAAAAATCAGCTTTTATAAAAATCATTCTGTTTTTTTTCTTATAAAACAACTGTTTATCTTGTTCAACTTTGATATTGTACCCATCACAATGTATTTGATGATGATGGCTGATGTTTGATCAATTATTTTGTACTTGCTATGCCTATTTGGGATTTGACTCTTCCTTTCTTGTTATGATGACTATAATATTGAAATGATCGATCTCGGGGGAAATTCGCCCGGACATGAAATGATTTATTATAGAACTCATAACAAGGATAAGAAAGAAGCCAAACTCCCATATAAGCAGAAGCAAACACAAAAGGATAGGAAGGCTCTGCATGTACTTATCATGATTTCTGATCTTGAATCAATTTCTTTTGTTTCTGCTATGCCTATTTGGGATTTGACCCTTCCTTTTCTTGTTATGATGACTATAATATTGAAATGATCGATCTCGGGGGAAATTCGCCGGGGACATGAAATGATATATATAGAACTCATAACAAGAATAAGAAAGAAGCCAAACTCTAATATAAGCAGAAGCAAACACAAAAGGATAGGAAGGCTCTTCAAGAACATACCAGCCTTCCCAAAATCCTTTATAAGTAGCACTGGTCCAGTGTTCTATGTGACCCTTACAGACCACTGGGCCAGTCCAACCTTTTGAATGTGTAAGTTCAGTCACCAGCCTTCTCCAATAATTCAATGGTTAGTTGAGTGGTTAGATTGTGTTAGCGTGTGTAGCGCAGCGTAGCTCAATGGGGAGTTACGCTACGCTGTCCGTTAGCTGGGAAAAAGTTACGCTACAAATTCTTGAAAATTCTGTTAGCGGAAAAAAAGCTACGCTAACTGTTAGTGTAGCGGGAAATTTTCAACTAACGCTACAGAAAAATTCAAGAAAAATTTTCCGCTACGCTAACCGTTAGTGCAGCGGAATAATAACACTAACGCTACACACATTTTGAAGAGCAAAAAAAACGCTACGCTAACGGTATTGGCCATGTAGCGTAGTGTAGCGTAGCGGCCACCGTTGTCAAGAGTGTCGGCATTGATAATGTTCTGGTGAGTTGGAGGATTGTGGAGATGGTCAACAGCTGGTTTGACTCTGATCCGCTGTTGGCCTTGTCACCTAAATTGGAAGTCGGCCAAGATAAACATGCCGACTTCCAAGTTTTAGCACTGCCCTGGTGCCTCTTTAAATCTGTCTGGGCACCCTCTCCAGCCTCCCTGGCCAGTGCCAAGCGAGGTGGAGAGTGCCCAGACAACCGTTACTCACCATATCTAGTCTATTTAAACTGTGTCCTCAAAGAGCAAAAGATCATGGTCCTGACAATACTGGTCCTAGAGGTGGCACTTGAGCCTCATCTCTAGTCTCTTTGTGAAGGCACTTGAGCCCTTCAACTGAGAATTATAGTCCTTTTTCTGCTATAAGCAGAACTTATTTATACTACTCCTGGTCAACCGCCAAAAATTCTTCAGGTTTGTGGAGTCCCACAAGGGAGGTCTAAAAACTTGGG
>SMGU01002629.1:0-33675 GCA_004348175.1 Puccinia novopanici | reverse complement strand
GGTGCCGACCTCAGCGCCATTCGGGAAATATCCGCTGCAGACTGACGGATCGAGAACAAACGGTGGTTCATGGCATTAAGCAAAAGCCAATGCCTGCGCAATTGGATATGGGCACCAACAAACCTGCAGTAAGGAGCCGAGCGTCGGTTCGACTTCGCAAGCGGTAAAAGTAACTCAAGTCCTGGAAACGTCCACAAAGAAAGCTTAAATGAAGGCGAAGGATAGGCAGAAGGGGTGAAAGGTGATAGTTGAGCGTGATGGCTTCCGGTAATGGCAAAAATGTTCAAAAACGTTGCTGCTGTACGCGGCAGAAATGCCATTTACTCAATGACAAAGAACATCTATTTACATTTCCGGCGATAATTCAACTGACATCAATTTCTAGTGCTTTCCTGAAGCTTGACGGATTAGGTTTGTTGCAGGCGATCGATAGCAGACCTTGACGAAATAGGTGTGTTGCACGCGGTTGGAAACTCTGACCGTAAAGGGTTTGTTGCAGTCAGTCGGCACCATAAATAGAGGCCCGGTCTGCTGGCTATTGGACGGCACCGATCACTGAAATGAGCTACTACCCGCCCGCTGTGATCGGTCCAACTCATGGGACAGGTCATGCCCGAAATTTGTAACAAGTTGAGCTTTAGGATGGGGTTGGATCGCTTGTTTCTTCCTTGCCCTACAAGCAGCGCTCGCAGTGCCGACTTTGGCTCCCCGGGCGGAGCAGTCGGCGGATGCAAAAGGGCAGTCTGACCAGAAGTGCTGGTTCGGATGTGGAGGATACGGCTTTGGCTACGGCCTTGGCGGATTTGGTGCAGGACTTTACGGACTCGGCGGACTCTACGGCGGAATGGGGCTTTATGGCGGGGCCTTCATCAACCCTTATTACTCCTTGTACAGTCCCGGCTGGGGACTCTGGAAGAAGGATGCTGCCGCCCCTAATCAGAACTCATCCGTATGTCTCTCTCTCTCCTGCGGTTTCCATTGCAAACAATCTCACACCATACTCACCCTCCTCCTCCCGCGCTTCTTCTTGTGCAGGCCTGAGCTTGCCTCCTTGAACACCCTTCATCTCGCAACATCGACGGCGAGGATGACACTCGACGAATCCCATGGAATCTTCCTTCTGCACCTATAATTATATAATTTCTCTTCCCGCGTTTGGCTTTACTATTTTTCACAATTGTAATCATTAGACTCCCTTCAGAGCCTTGCAATCATCACGATCTGTATCAGAATCTAAGCTAGAGCAACCCTCCAGGTTCTGGTGCTGGTCATTGGGATGTATGAGACTGCCCTTTCCCAAGTCAGTCCCACTTCATAGATCTCTTAACCGTAAACTGGTCTGTCCTCGCCGTAATCGCGATGAAAGAAAGACGGCCTCCAGGAACGTGTCCTTGTTACATCTATGCTTGCTGCACAATTTGGTGAACGAAAGACCCGGAAAACCGGAGTCCAACTGCACCAGTCTGTTGGAGACCTATGACTGTGGCTGTGGACATGGCAAGAAGGATGTTCATTACCCAGTTAGTTCCAGGAATAATACCATCAATTGAATCGGATGACCCAGAGGATGCTAACGAGCCCATTCATGTCTTTGGTGCTCAGCTGCTCCACTACTTTATCCCGTATTTCTTCGCAACACCTCTTCTACCCTTATCTTATCATACCTTTGAACAGTGTGGCACGTCCATTAGTCACTTATATTGAGAAATGAAATCATCGATCGTCTCGGATGATCGAGAGCTTTCAAACAAGCTTATTCATGTCCTTGGTACTTGACTCCTTCATCGGTTTACAGTCTTTAACTTGGCCTTGACTACCCCCGGCCATTCTTTTGTCGACAACAGATGTTTGATAGGTTATAGGCAGTTCATTACTGCTTCCTAACATAAATAGAGATCATCCATCATATCCGAGCATGTAGCTACTTTTCTTCTCATTCATCAACGATTAATATCCTACAGCTAGGACTTGACTAGCGATCATTTGTCCTCAGCATATTTTTGAAGAAGTTTAGCCAGTTTGTTACAGCACCTAATCCAAAAAGAATACCATCATTCAACTCGCTTGATCGAGAGAATTCTAGCAAGCCCTGCAAGGTCCTGAGCACTTAAAATCTACTCGAGCAAGATTACGATAGTATTGGTGATCACATAATTCCAATCCAATGTTAGAGAAAGTATAGCGATATCATTTCTCCACCTTGTCATTGTTGATCCCCTTTTTCATTTCAACCATTAAATCATTGGTACTTTCATTTGCTAACATCTCATTGGAATGGTAGATTACATGCTATTCAAGAGTTGATCCTCATTATTAGGAGCAACTCAAGACTAGTGATGCAAACCATTTGAGATGAATCCAGTGTTTCAGGTTGATAAATGTAGTTTTCACATAGCAAGTTATTTGAGCTTCAAAGCTAGCTTGCAGCCAGATAGGGACTTGCTTGAGGTACAAAGCCACCTTGCAGCACAATCAATATTTCAAAATGAGTCAATCATAACATCCTGTAACATCACAGGAAAGGATATTAGCACTTTCAAATTCCACAATCAATCCTTGCTACATATGAGAAGTTGAGCTGAGACACAATAAGCAAAGTAACATTATTTACCAACATGAACATGAATCCTTGATTATATCAAAATACAAGGAAATAACCATCTCCCACTGCAAAAAAAAACTGGCACCTGCAGTTGACATGCAGAAACTCCAAGGAAGCTTGTGGTGTTACTCAAACCTTTCTCCAAGAATGATTCAACCAAACTTTGATGCACAGTCACTGTGCATTCAGCACAGCGACTGTGCCAACAAATCTACATATGCAGACAGGTGGAGTTTGGATGGCAGCTTAGCTGTAGCATGCTGCATGTCAACTGCAGCCAGTTGACTGAGTTTTCTTTGCAGTGTCCTATTATATCCATCACTGTGGAAATTCTATTGAGCTGTTGATTATTTCAGTACAAAAGTCAATTCAAACATTACTGAAATCTGAGAAATAATTCTTTGACTCACAAATTATGATCCAAAGACTGATCTCAGGGTTCGGGAATGCCAGCTTGCTTTATTCTGGAAGCAACCTAAACAAGGAATACCAAAATGACTGAAGAATTGGAAAATTCAAAGATAGTAAAAGAATTTTATAATTTGAAAAAATGCATGATTCACTAAAGCTAAAAAGCCACTAAAATCATGAAATATACTGTAATACTTGAAAACTTCAATTTTCCATGGAAAACCTAAAGCTCCCTTTTATGAGCTGTTTCCATTCATTGAATTCAACAGGAATATCCCTGTTTAGGAGAAACAGGCATTCCAGTCATTTAAGATATTATTCTAATCCTCCTGTTCAAATAAGTTAAAATAAAGAAATTAAAAGAATATATTTTTGAACAGAATTTAATGTAAAAAGAAATCATGTCAATAAAACCCAATCTGCTAATTATGAAAAGCCAAAAACAAAAATGAGATTTACTAGAAACATCAGATAATGAATAAAAATAAAAAAAAAACTGCTTTTTGAGTATGAAGACTCATCTGAGGGGGTAAGGCATGTCAGATTTCATCTTGGAAGAGACAAGCCAACATAGTATCAAAATAACTATTGATGAAATAAAAAAATAAATAGAATAAACATAAAACAAAAATAAAAATAAGAAATTATAACAAAATAAATAGGTGAAACTCATTTTATAAACAAATAATCATCAAATATTATTGATCCAATGGATTCTAATCCTAAAACAAACTGGGGGTTGGGTTCGCGACCCCCAGGAATTGGTGCGGCGACCCCCAAAAGCTGTGGTCCATCCCATGGACGCAGTTTGACTGGCCAGGGGACGTTGGGCCCCGGAAACCCACCTTTTTCAAAATCCAGGGGGTTGCCATACCAAAAGTGAGGGGTTGCCACCCCAAGTTTGCCCAAATTCCAAAAAAAAGGGTGGTTGCCAACGCAAAAAAAGGGGGTTGCCGCCCTGATTACAAAATAAAAAAATAAAAAAAATCAATTTTGTGCAAGGTTTTAATTTAATTTTGTGCAAAATACTAGATAATTTTGTGCAACATCAAATTGATTTAATTTTGTTTGTGCAAAAATATATCATATCTTGCACAAAATTAAATTAAAAAAAGTTTACAAATACACATTCTTTCCCATTTCCCTGTCTTTTTTTTTTTTCTTTTCTTTCACCACCCTTAAGTATAGAAAAATAAAGTCATTCATGCACATGAAATCAAAGAGTTTATGAAGACATAAATTACTTCATGAAATAAATTTTTATTTAATGAAATAATTGAGGAAACATATTTGGGAGTAAATATTCAAGAAAATTAGGGGGTATCAAATATGACAAAATCTACAAAATTATGTAATTGACGGGTTTTCAAAATCCACCCTTTTTTTAAACATGTTTTTTCTTCTCCAATAAACTCTTAGGACCCATCAATGATGAAATGTGTTTTTTCATAATTGACTGGTTTCTAATTGTGGATTTGTTATATTTGATACCCCCTATTGATTACAATATTCAAGAAAAATCAGGAAAAATATTCAAGAAAAATCAGGAAAACATTCAAAAAAAAACAAGGAAAGATATGGATGAAAGGGGAAGGAAACCAATAAGCTACTAGAAAAAGAAAAACAAGAAGAAAGAACAAATCAACAGAAATAATCAATAAAAACAACTTTTATTTCCCCCCTTAAGTTTAGCAGTCAATTCAAAGCAGCTAGCATGTTTTTCCTGCCACTGTAAAGCTTCTGGAGAGGCCAATTCACCCCAACTCTTCAAAAGAATAGGGGCAGGAAAAAGAAGGGGATCTTTGAGTTCTAAAACAGAAAAGTGGGAGTTGCTGAAAGCAAGGAAAATGGGGGGGTTATTGTTTGGAGGGCAGAAATGAGGGGGGAAGGTTTGTGATGAAGCAGAGGAAAAGAAGAAGATGGGGGATTGGAAAGCATTAGCCAGAGGTTCACCATGGAGGGCATGCAAATCCAAAAGCTTCGACCACAAAATTTTTTTGACTGGATCTGAGTTCTTCTTTTCAATTCTTCCAAGGTTTCTTGATCCATGATTTCCTTGTCAACATATCATTTTCCACGTGTTTTCAATTTGTCCAAGAGTTTTTGGTGGACCTCCATATAGTTGTCTTGACCCTTCCCAAGCTTCACACAGTAAGAAACCGCTTGAAATCCACAGTGTCCATCTGAGTCAACGTCCAAAACCTTCTGAACATGGTCCTGGATGTAGGAGGGGAGCTTTTTGATCAATCAGGGGATTTCTGAGAGGGTTCGAGGAGGATTGGTGACCTTGACTGCTTTGATAGGGCGGAACTTCTTTGGAGGTGGAGGGGGATTTTATGAAGAAGAGACTGATGCTGGAATATCTTCAGGGACTTTTCTGATGGGTTGAATTTGCTTGGGTTTTTCTGGATCCTTCTTCTGTTTCTTCTGTGGTTCTTCTTTTTGTTCCTCTGCCTTGTGTTTCTTCTCCATGTGCTCAAAATGGGATGAATCCCTTCTGGTAGTTGTTGATTTGGGTCTTTTTGATGCGCCTTTGGGCCTTCCTTGTGTTTGTTGGGCTTTCTTGGGTAATTTGATGTCAACCACTGTGCCAGATCATTCAATCACTCGTGTGATGGCGTCGAATTGGATTTCCCACTGAGTTGGATTCATTGCTAGGAGTTTTGTCTTGAGTTCTTCAATTTTTTGAGCTGCCTTGTCTTCAGGTGTTGATTTCAAGGGGCTTAAGTCCTGTAAAATAATTTTAAAAAAAAGTCAAAAATAAATATGTTGGAATGTTGGCATAATTTGTTGAAGAGAAGATTTTTTTTTGGGTGGGGGTGGGTTCTGGAAGAAGGAATTAGTGTGGTGGAAGAAAGAGTTAGTGCGGCGACCCCCAAAATTAGCGCTGTGACCCCCTTTAGTCCTGCAACCCCCATATTTTTTCCTGCAACCCCCAAACTTGGTGCAGCAACCCACGTAAATTAGCGCGGCAACCCCCGTAAATTACCGTGGCAACCCCCAAATCTGTCAAAATTTGGGCATGGATTCCCCCCACCACTACCAATTAAGGAAAAAAAGAGAATGAATAATAAAGAAAGGGGCTTGGAGAAACGACTCCCAAGAAATGGAGGTCCAACTCCCAGACCTCCATTTTGGGAGTTGTTTCTCCAAAAACGCTCGCCTCCGGCTCCCATTTGGGAGTCGGAAACCATGTGAAAAAAAAAATCAGAGCGCGGGAGTCGGCGCTCTGATTCATGCAACGATCCGCGGGAGTCAGAAGACTAATTCCGACCAGTGGCGCGTCGCGGGAGTCGCGCGACCCAATTTCAAAGTTGGTGGGGGAGTTGAGTCGACTCCCCCCCACTTTTTTTTTTTTTTAAAAAAAAAAAAGAATCACCTGCTACACACTCTACAACCACACCAACCTGCCAAAACCAGCACTCAACAACCCACATACAACCCCCACAACCCACCACAACCCATAAAAAGCACCACAGGACACCTGAACAGCCCCTTCCCACCCAAAAAACCCCTTCAAAACCACCAAAACCCAGCAAAAAACCCCTCCCAACCCTCCCAAATCACCAATCCACCCCACAAAATCTTCCCAAAAGCCTCCAAAATCCGCCAAAATGAGCTACTCCTCCCAAGTCAATAAAACCACCCAAAGCGCCCCAGACTCTCCCCACTCCACCCCAATGAGCTCCCAAGCCCCACAAGACCCCCAAAAACAAGCCAAACATTTTAGGCCAAAGGTGGCACTGATTAAAAGGTTATGTGTCCCACAGATTTTAGAAAATTAGGAATTTGCCCCACAGTACGCGTACACATCTATAATTAAAATTTTACCTTGGCTAAGGCGACCAATCTGGTAGCCTGTAATTAAGGGGTAATAATCACTTTTTAAAAACTCTTAGGCCCTTGGAGGCACTCATTAAAGAGTTATGTGTGCCCAAGATATCTGAAAAGTAGGAATTTGGCCCAAAAAGACATGTACAACCTCCATGACAAAATTTGGACTTTTTTTGGAGAAATAAAAAATTTTAAAATTTAATTCAGCATCCATAATCACTTCTTACAAATTCATAGGCCCTTGGTGGCACTCATTCAGAGGTTATGTGTACCACACAGCTGGCATTATTCCAATAAGTGGCTACGTCTTCTTGTTGATTTTTTTAAATCTTATCATACTGAAAATTTGCATGATTATTTGTTGGGGGCATTTCAAAATACCCTCAAATTTTCAGGTTATTTGGCTTGGTAATTGCTGTGTTATAATTTTTTTTTATTGAGCAAAATGGAGGAAATTGTCACTCCGACTCCCAAACAGCAGGCTGGAATTGGAGCGCCGACTCCCAAAATGGACGTCCGCTTGGTCCTGGGAGTCGGAGCTCCAATTCTTGGGAGTAGTTTCTCCAAGCCCCTAAAGAAATACATACCTTGAGGTGCCATTCAGGATCCATGAGTTCCTTGGCCCAAAGATAGGTCTGAATTTTGTGAGCGCAAGGGATTCCAGTCTGGATTGTGTGGCAATTGTTGCATTCTTCAGGCAGATTCTTCTGCTTGATCCTTTTGGCAGCCACCTCGTAATTATTTTGAGCTTTCCTGAGGGCAAAATGGGTGATTTGTCCAAGACAATTCTTGAAGAGTGAGGAGAGAGTTTTGAGAGTTTTGATCTTCTGTTGATGGAATTGGGCAGATAGTTTGTGATGTTGAGCTTCCAGAGCATTGGTGATTAACTTGATGAAAGTGGAGAAATTTGATTGGGAACCAAGAAGATGAGATTTGATATAAGAGTGGGCAGATTCAATTCAAGAGGTGGTGTGTTGGTCAAAGTGGGGTATTTTCTTGGTGAAAGCATTGGAAAATTTTTCTGCCACTGGGAGCCAGACAGTTTTCAAGTAATCTTGGAAGGGGGAAGGGAATTGAGAAGAGAAGGAAAGGAAGGATTCATTGAATTGGGAAGGGGAAGGAATTTGGATGATGTTGTTGAAGTCTTTGAGCATCTGAGATTCTTGAGCCTTGTCCTTGATGTTTTTGGCAAAATTGGTGGATAAATTCTTCTGAATATGCCATACACAGAGCATCTGGTAGGAATTTGGAAAGACTTCAGCCAAAGAGTTCATGAAAGCCTGCTCTCTATCCGTGACGTCGACTTGAGGAGGAGGGATTGAGTGAATGGAAAGAATATGGTTGAGAGATTGGAGTGCCCAAGAATAATAAGATTGGGTTTCTTTGGTGAGAAAACAGAAGGCAACAGAGAAAGTTTGATTGTTTCCAGAAATTCTGGCGATATGGAGGAGTATCATCTTGTATTTGTTGGTTTTGTATGTGTAGTCGAGGAAGAGGAAGGAGTGGTAGGCGGAAAGGAGGTGGATGGAAGCGAAATGAAGGAAAAATAATCCTTTGAGTTCACCATTTTCATTCACCTTAGGAGTTGACGTGAAGCTGGATTCCTGGATGATTTGATTGAGATGAACCACTGGACTGACGGCTGCTTGGTTGGAGAGGGTGGATTTCTTTTTTTGTGTTGTAGATTGTGCTGATGGTGGCAAGGAGTTTTTTTTCTGGGTGATTCTTCTTCAATAGGAGGTTTCAAAGTTCCCCCCAGGAGGTTGTGCAGGAGTCTGGCGCAGGAAATTAAATCCCCCGCGAAAAAATCTCCTGCATGGGCGGAACTTTGAGTCCCCCGCCGTACAGAACCCAGCGCCTGCTTCCAGGAGCGAGGGTCCAGAAAGCCCAACAAGAGGATTTAATTCCTTGTTGGGGGTTTCACACTTCATGACTCAGCAAAAAATGTCAAGTCATGAGGCCGTACAGCACTACAAAGGTGCCGTACAGCACCCAAACGACTTGGCAAAAAAAAATTCCAAGTTGTGTTTCATGTGCTGGGTGGGATTGGATTCCTCGATAATCACTCCTAGAAGCTTCTCTGGCAGGGCTTGGTGCGCCAGTGTCAGGGTTAGTGACATTGCCAGACGCAATGTTGTTGCTTCTTGTGATGTTGAGGTTTGTGATGTTGGGATTGGGCCGCACATAGTTCAGCAATACATCTTGAAAGATGGTAAAAATTTATTTCTGAGGAAAGAGGAGAGATGGGAGGAATCCCAGTGGAGGAGAATTCATCCGATGAGAAAAGGGAGGGAACAATAGAGACTCCGGTAATCTCATCAAGTAGAAGAATAACTCAGACATGATGACAAATCAAAAAATAAGCATGACATCAATTTGATATGTCATAATTCAACGGTTCATTACAATAGGGTTCCACAAGAACCCAACCCTTATCTTCACCAATGGACAAGCCTATCCTATCACTTTCGCCACTTGCTGCTGGTTGAACTGTCCTTGTCCCAGGAGACTGGGGGTTTCTTTTGCTTGGACTGTGGGGTTTGGATTGCAGGGGTCGGGTTTGGGATGGTAGGGTGGGTAGGTATCTTGATTTGGGTTTTACTCAGAGGCGGGTGTAGGCGGTCGTAATCTGTAAGTGGAAAAAAATAAGTTAAAAAAAATGGTCCGGATGGTTGTTGGCAGAAAAGGTTTTTGCTGCCATTCCTGCACCTGCACCTGCCTCTCCTGGAGGGGTTTGGCGGGCAGGAAGGCAGGTCCCCAGGACCCAAAATCAGGAATTTATTTTTCCTGATTTTGGGTCCTGCGCGGCCTCCTGGGGGGATATTTGAAACCCCCTAATGTCTGGAGGATTTGGGAAGGTTTGAGTCCAGAATCGGCTAGTCATTGCACTTCTTGCAGAGATTGCTTGTCAAGTTTTCTGTTGGTGACATGGGCAGCAGGATTTGACGAGGGAGGGTGATTGCGACTAGGATTTGACACTGAGAATTTCCAAATGCCTCTTTTCTTCTGGAAGTACAACATGCAAGAGAAAGGACATCCAATCAAATGAGTGAACTTTGGATCATTGTGTGGGTTGTGTTTTTGTTGATCTTGAGCAGCAGAGCCTCCCCTAATATTGTTTAAAAAAAAGAAGCAGGGAATTAGTGAATCAACCAATAAAATTAATAAAAATAAATAAATTAAGAAAAATAAATAAATTAAGAAAAATAAATAAACAAGAAATGGAGTGAAAAGAGAGAAAAATTAAGAAAAATAAAATAGAGAAAAATAAAAACAGAAACTCATACCAGTCACATTTGAATATTTTCTTCTTGTCCTTTTCTGATTGCCTGATGCAGATTGCAAATCCATGATTGTGCGTGAATTTCTTGATGCTTTCAACCATCTCTTCTGTGTCTTGAAATTCACTGTCTGGAGGGGGTGGACACTCATTTTCTTGACATTCTTCTGCACCAGAATCCACGCCAGAGTCCATGCCAGATTTCTAGCCAACTTCTTCCATTTCTTCATTGTCCAAACCAGTGCCGATTTCGACGTCCTGAGCCTTTTCCGCGAGGTCCAAGTCCTCCACAACGCTGGGATCCTTCTCCACAATGCTAGACTCCTTGTCCATGATGCTAGAATTCTTTTTCACAATGTCCACGTCCTCCATGGCGCTAGAAATATTTTCTGTTTGCTCCTTTTCTTCCATTTGATGGTGGTTTTTGATGATTTCCAACATCAATTCAAGTAACTCTGGGTGAATTTTCTTGTTGTCCATTTCCACGGTGCGGTTCACGTTTCCGGGGGCCATTTCTTATGTAAGAAGGGGGTTGGTGGTGTTTGTGGTGTGGGTATGGGTATTTTGCAGTGGGCCGGTATTTTTTCGGGAGGTTGGTGGTGGAATTGGGGGTGTGGCTGCAGCAGGCCTGTGCCCAAATTAAAATTGGCGCCGCAACCCCTGAGGGGGGCAGGGGTTGCGGATTTTCCGTGGGGTTTGAAATTGGTGGTGCAATCCCTCTTCCAAAAGGCAGAATTGGTGCTGTGACCCCCAAAAATTGGCAGGACCGGTTTTTGGGGGTTGCAACGTGCACTGTACCAGCAGACTGGGTTGCCGCAACCCCTAAAGTTGGTCCGCGACCTTTGGGGGTCGCAACACTAAAACTAGGGGGTCGCAAACCCAGCCCCCAATAACCTAGGGTACCTCAATGGACTCTAAAGCTAAAAACAACTCTTTCTGCTGCTATATCATAGCACAAGTACCAAATCAGCCTAAATATTGAGAAAATAGAACTTGAAATTTTACAGTAAACTAAACAGAGCTTTCAAAGACCCCTATAGAAGAATTGAAATTTTTTAGACATGTGTACTTAATCAAGAACTACATATAATACTAAAAGAACTTGATTGAATTACTAAAGAACGAAAACCAGACTTTATAAGAAGAAATGAGAATCAACAACACATCAAAAAATAAGGAGATGAGATAAGAAATGAGCATACCATCAGAGAAGATGAAGATAATAAAAATGAGGACTATTCGACGAAATGAGGAGAGTTGAGGAGTGCTGAAGCAGACTACAAACAAGAAAGTTAAGAGAAAAATTTTGAGTCAACAAACAACAAGAGAAGGAAGAAGAAAAGAGACAAGAAGGAGACAAACAGCAATCAGATGATGATGAGGCTTTAAACGTAAGGGAGGAATTTTATGTGGAAAAGGAGATCAGTCAGGCTGGGCAAATGGAGGGAGAGAGTGAGCCTTTCTTTGTCAATGAGGAAGAGAGGAAGTGATTGGGTTTTACTGTACACGAGCTGGATCAAAGATAAATTGAGGAACAAAGATGGATGAACGGATTTCAGGGAGACGGTCGAGGATCTTCAACTTGAGGATTATCTTCACGAGTCTGAGGGGAAAGAGATGGATGATTACAGTTTATGAACTGTGTGTCAAACCCTAACTGACTGAGAACCCAAATCATCCTAGCCACGTTGTACCGCTTAGGTTTGAGATCTTTCGACTGCAGAGAGCACGCATTGCTGCGCAGAGAGTGGAAAAAAATACGGCGTGGAGCAGGAATTGAGATAAAAACTCAGCATATACTTCTCAAATATATGTATTTAATGTTTTTTTCATGTTGAGGTAGTTAGTGTGCTAACATGATGTATCACCTGAGTTGAACCATGACAACTACTGCCCAACTACCATGGCAACCAAAAGCGTTTTTGGCCTTGTTGTTTAAGGCAGAACTCTAGAATGTGTCTCAGCATAGCTGAGTTTGTGGGTTTGAGTCCCACCAGACACATCTTCATTTTCATATTCTCTACAGGTTATGAGCCCTGATGCTTACCTGAGCATATACTTGTTTACATAAGAGACTTGAATGAGGTGTGAATGCTTACATGATAAGTCCATACCCCCTATAAGACTTCACTCTCCTGAATTCAATTCCCACTCTCTACATGGGTTCAATCCCCACACTCTGGATCACATTCCCACACGCTGTGTGACATCTCCACACTCTCATCCCCAAACTCTGGGTCTCATCCCCAAACTCTGGGTCTCATCCCCACACTCTGGGTTCAATCACCACACTTTCCAGTTTGGTTTCAACCCCCACAACTCAGTGACTGTGACAAATAATCTACACATGCAAACAGGTGAAGTTTGGATGGTAGCTTGGCTGGAACATGCTACATGTCAACTGCAGGCAGTTGAGCAATGTTTTTTTTTTTCCTGCAGTGGTACATATTATTTTCAAATAATTTTTTTCAATGATAATTAGGTTAAATTTACTTTTCCTTCTAAAAATTAGTTTAACTCAACGTTAGTTTCTCTGCGCTTTGCTGCATGCAGTGGTCCACTATGCTATTTGGCCAAAATAGTGTAGCTCATCGCGGCCAATCAATTATTTCTCCAGTGCTGTAGAATTAGTGGCTCTTTGGATCTGCCAAGCTACAGCACTTGTAGATTATTTTCTGCTATATAGCAATGTGGTACAACATAGCAAGCCCAGTTTTTGGGATTTCTCAGTTAGCATTAGTTTTTGTTTTTTTTCAACAGCTAACAGAAAATCTGTTAGCTTTTAGAAAAAGATTATGTACTACACTACAGTTAGTCTAGCTGGGCCAGTGTTACTAAAACAAAATAATAAATAAATAGAAACTAATCTCAAATCCAACTAACATGTAACTAACATTCAACTACCACCTGGAATTTTCATGGATTGAGGTGGGAATGTAACTGATGCCCCAAAAATTGTCACCCTCCTGCTAGTCAAGACAGCACAGGAGATAACAAAATACTTAAAAAACATGAGGGAAGATACCATAAAAGACGAAACCTTCCTGTGAAGAGGACAACCTGTGATAAGTAAAGGATAGATGAGTGACACAAGAGTAGATTAAGTGACTGCTGCTTGAGGGGAAGAAACTTAAATTTATGTCAGGATTAACAATCCCACCTACATTTTCAACATGAAAATTGGAGTTTTTCCAGAATTAAACCTTAACTCAAACCTTCAACTCACCAATACCCACAAACCTTACCCATGGGTAGTTTTAACCAATCACACATCCTTTCCTACAAATCCTTCAAGTTTCAGGGCTCTATGTGCTCTATGCTAGGCCCTTCAGACTAAAGGAATGGCTACACTTCTCCCTGTGAAAGGTAGAGTAGAGTTCTAGATTGAATCTAGCTAGACTCAACTCTACCTCTAAATAGGAGGAGGAAAACAAACCTGAAATAGACGGGCTGGGAATGCTGGAGCTGGATGGGACCATATAATCTCCATGGGTATATATATTTCCCTCTCATCATGTGAAAAAAATGATGGAACAATTTTTCTTTTATTGCTACAACTCAACAATAAGAAATGATCATGTGTGTATATGTATTCTTTAGGATAAAATGAAAAAAGGGGAACAGATATGAAAAAATGTCTGAGGAGAAAAAAAAAAGTAAAAATAATTACAAGCAAATTCAAAACCCAAGGGATGGGTCCAAGGCATGGCAAGTTTGTGTTTGAATTGGGGAGGGATCCACAGCCTGGAAACTTTGTCTTTCAGTGAAATGTGGGCTATCACCCTCCTCAGACTTTTTACCTTCTTCATTCAGATTGATAGGCTCATAATTTTTGGTGGGAGGCCTTGAAGATTGCTCGGTATCAGTATTTGGATCAGAGGAGTGATATTGGTCATTGGCCAAGGTTTCTTCACCATTATTTGCTTGGGAGGGTTTGTCTTTATTCATTCATTTGAAAATCTTCTCTTTGTGTTTCCCCCAAAGAAGATTCAGACATATCTAGTGCCTACCATTTCACAAAGTTTACAACAAACTCACACATTTACAAAGGTTACCCACAGACACATTGGAGCTGTCCAGGGTCCTTTTCTGACCCCTTTAAACACTCATTTTGGCAGACCTCAGGAGGTTTTTTTTTTTGATTTTCTGATTTTTTTTTTGGCTAAAAAATATGCAAAAATTTTGGAGCCTGAGTCAAATGAAAAGTGATTATTGTGACGCTGCACCTTGCTTTTTGAGAAATCATGAATGTGGGACCTTGCTGGTTGCACTTGACTATGACGCTTGGATTAATCATGGGCTTCCACCAGGAGGGAATCCAGGAACTTGAACCCTCTTGGGCATTGCAAATTATTGGTTCAAGGGTTGAGGGGAGTGATGATCAATCCATCATGAATATTTTATCACTTTATCTAGTCACTGATCCGCGCGGCAATTGGCAGGGCTAACGATCATCCCAGTTTGGGATTAAAGGCTGCAAAGTAAGACCTGGTCACACAATGGTGGGTCAAGATGATGGGCAATGAACAGCACCAGACTCGGCTCACACTTGGAGGGTTGCTCTAGCTTAGATTCTAGTACAGATCGTGATGATTGCAAGCCTCATAAGGGATTTTAAAGATTACAATCGTACAAAAAAAGTAAAAACACAAGCGGGAAGAGAAGTTATACGATTATAGGTGCAGAAGGAAGATTCCATGGGATTCGTCAAGTGTCATCCTCGCCGTCGATGTTGCGAGATGAAGGGTGTTCAAGGAGGCAAGCTCAGGCCTGCACAAGAAGAAGGGCGGGAGGAGGAGGGTGAGTATGGTGTGAGATTGTTTGCAATGGAAACCGCAGGAGAGAGAGAGACATACGGATGAGTTCTGATTAGGGGCGGCAGCATCCTTCTTCCAGAGTCCCCAGCCGGGACTGTACAAGGAGTAATAAGGGTTGATGAAGGCCCCGCCATAAAGCCCCATTCCGCCGTAGAGTCCGCCGAGTCCGTAGAGTCCTGCACCAAATCCGCCAAGGCCGTAGCCGAAGCCGTATCCTCCACATCCGAACCAGCACTTCTGGTCAGACTGCCCTTTCGCATCGGCCAACTGCTCCGCCCGGGGAGCCAGAGTCGGCACTGCAAGCGCTGCTTGTAGGGCAAGGAAGAAACAAGTAATGTAGCATAGGCAGTTCATGATGATGACGAGGATGATATGTACGGTGGTTTGAAAGTGGGGTGTTTTGGATCGTGTGTTGTTGTACTTGGGAGTGATGGATGATGAGGATGGCCAGTTGAGGAGGAATGCCCCTCCTTTAAATAGTCTCCCAGTGCTCTTCCGGCACTCCCAACACTTGCGTTCTACAAAACACGCCAAACTCTCCATGAAAGGTAAAAGCTACTGGCCGGGGATAGAACGTTGACGGACTCGTGTGTGCTGTCTGCCAGTCACAGTCTACGGCTCCACATGAACACAGCGAGCCCTGAGTGAGAGTTGGTGGTGTATATTGCGTGAGGAAAATCGTCGAAGGATGTATCTACGCGAACGGGCAACACCGCCGGCTTGCTTTTTCTTTCCTTTTAAGACGCAACAGACTGCTCCCCGGAGACGATGAGAATGCAGGCCGGAAAGTGTAACACGAGACCAGCGGTGCACGAGACACACCGCCGCCCGATGGTGCAGGGAAAGTCCATGAGATTGGGGACTCATGAGGAAGTGGATGATGTATTTTTGAACCTACAAGCTGCTTCCGCGACTACAGCAGTCTTGATCCGCCCTTGGGAGCTGGCAAGAAGCAGCACTCACAGACAGTGGAATGTTCCCCACCCGTACTCACTCTGCCACGGACGGCCTTCTTTCTCTTGCTGGAACTGCAGACCAGAGAGTGATAGCGAGATAGTCCACCCCCAACGAAGACTATTTAAAGGGGGCGCATTCCTCCTCCTCTAGCCATCCTCATCATCCATCACTCCCAAGTACAACAACAACCGATCCAAAACACACCACTTTCAAACCACCGTACATATCATCCTCATCATCATGAACTGCCTATGCTACATTGCTTGTTTCTTCCTTGCCCTACAAGCAGCGCTTGCAGTGCCGACTTTGGCTCCCCGGGCGGAGCAGTTGGCCGATGCGAAAGGGCAGTCTGACCAGAAGTGCTGGTTCGGATGTGGAGGATACGGCTTTGGCTACGGGCTTGACGGATTTGGTGCAGGACTTTACGGACTCGGCGGACTCTACGGCGGAATGGGGCTTTATGGCGGGGCCTTCATCAACCCTTATTACTCCTTGTACAGTCCCGGCTGGGGACTCTGGAAGAAGGATGCTGCCGCCCCTAATCAAAACTCTTCCGTATGTCTCTCTCTCTCCTGCGGTTTCCCTTGCAAACAATCTCACACCATACTCACCCTCCTCCTCCCGCCCTTCTTCTTGTGCAGGCCTGAGCTTGCCTCCTTGAACACCCCTCATCTCGGCAACATCGACGCGGAGGATGACACTTCACGAATCCCATGGGCTCCTCCTTCTTCACCTATAATTATATATCACTTCTCTTCCCGCTTGTGTTTTTACTTTTTTTTGTACGATTGTAATCTTTGAAATTCCTTATGAGGCTTGCAATCATCGCGATCTGTACTAGAATCTAAGCTAGAGCAACCCTCCAACCAAGTGTGAGCCGAGTCTGGTGCTGGTCATTGGGTCGTATGATCAAGACGGAGTTGTGCCGATTCATCTGGCTTTTGTGTTTCTCCTGACATCATGACAAGAAGGACGTTCCTTACCCTGCAGTCGGTTCCAGACATGAAACCATCCAATTGAATCGGATGACCCAAACGAGCCCATTCATGTCGTTGGTGCTCTCAGCTGTCCTATTTTTGAAGAAGTATAGCCAGTTTGTTACGGCACCTAATCCTGAGAGGATACCATCATTCGACTCGCTTGATTGAGTCGATTCTAGCGAGCCCTGCAAGGTCTTGAGGACTCAAAATCTACGCAAGCAAGATTACGAAAAAATCAAGTATACATAACGATATCATTTCTCCACCTCTTTTTACAAAGTTGGACCGTCACCCAATTCAGACGACGACGGGGAAACTAACGAGGATCGAGCCGAACCATGTCATTTTTGAATATCCCCTCCTTGATCATTGTCAGCTTAATCCGCGTTGAAATCGCGACCGGATGCGGTTGCTCTGAGAAGCCAAGGAGGGGTTCACGGCCACTTGGTCCGCTGGACCACCCGGCGCAGCAGGTGGTCAGGCAGAAAAATCAAGCGATTGAACAACGTGGGGCGAACACGATCATATTCGAACAAGATTCATCGTCACATCCCGCGCCATGGCTACAAGACTCTTGATACATCACGTTTCCCGGCTGGAAGAAGGCCACCTCTCACGGCGATGGAATGCGAGTACCTCAGTGCGACCGAGAAATTTGACGGGACGGGTGGCAGTGAATGGTTCTGCAGCTAGATGGCCGATATGTTGGATGACGACGGACAGCTCGAAGCGTGGATCGATGGTGACTGGAGGAAGTCATCAGGTAGATGAGCCGATGGGACTAGCGGATGCGTTGCGGGAGCGGTACGTGAGTCCCTGGAGACGGATCTACGAGCGAGTGACGGGTCGGGGTAAGCAGCCGATGAGTGGAGGAGGAGGAGGAGGAGGAGGAGGAGGGGAGGGAGGCCACCAGGAAGAGAGGCAGCTGCCCAACAGCATCGCGGAAGCTTGGAGGATGGGAATGCAGGGCACGCATCCCAGCCGGTTCTCCGGTCTCAGGGCGCGTGCCTCCACCCCGTTGCATACCACTCCTTGCTCCCCGTCGATGGCCGCTGGCCGCCGTCATGAGATGGGGCCGATATCCCAAGCCGTGGGGACGCCGGTGTCGGATGCTGATGACCAGTATGATGGCACTAGCCATGGTACTTGGGACAAGACCAAGAAGAAGAAGAAGTCCTTGCTCCAATCCTACCTGGGTCAGTTATATTTTTATTTCCGATTCATGTGTCTAGCTGCTGACTTGGGTACTCGTCAGATCTGGACAAACGATCGCAGAAGATTATTTCCTTGTCGGTGTTCGTCTGGTCGCTCTCTGGAGTCATCTACTTTACCTGGTTCTTCTCCCCCCTGCCGGCTGCTTCTCCCCCCAGCAGCAAGAACCTCCTGCTTTCTTCTTCTTCTTCCCATCGTCACCAGTCACCCTGATGTTGTCGGTCATAGTAGTACTAGTGACTTTTAATTTTGTGTTGTCGATGAAATTAGAACTTTCAAGCTGATCTGCTTCTGATGTGTAATAAGCCAAGGGAGATTGTATGCTGGCTTATGAAGTTATTGATGTGTGCTGTGCTGGCTCTCGATCGCTTTGCCCAAGATGGAAACCAAAGTTAAACCGATCCAATCCGGCCCAGCTCATCTCCACAGTGACCAACAACCGTGGCAGTCCAACTGAACACACCACCACCACCGCATATTTAATTTAATCAACTCCTCTTCTTTAAAAATTAACTACCCCTCTTCTTCTTTCTTTCCTTCCAGCTAACCACACAATGGACGACCCGGACAACAAACAACTCGATCATCTCCGCGACATCAACCCCATCCTCGGCGTCATGACCCCTCCTCAGTCACTCGACGAATCTCCATCCATGCACAACAACATAAGGCGCGCCAGACCATTCAGCATGCTCTCCTACAACACTCTCCAACCTACCACCTCACCCACACCCGTCTACCCAGAACTACCTCACTCCCGCAACCCATCCTTCAGCTCTGCCCATCGCTCTTTCCCTCAGCCACAACTCGGAACACCTAACAAACGTCCCACCACACGCTGGACTGTCATCATCATCCCACCCGCCCTCCTCCCTCACTCCCCCCCTCCCCCTCATGTCTCGGGTTTCGCACATGGCTACGGCGCATCTGGTCGTTATTCCGCTGGCTTGTTATTACCCCTGCAAGCAACCGTTGAGCTTCCCCCTTTTTTTTTTGTCTTGCTCTGCTGGACATATCCAGAAAAAATAAACTGACTCTCTCCTTCCTAATAATATATTATATTCAGTTAACCCTCCAACTTGCCTCAATTGCACGTGAATTCTCCTTACCCTCCACTGGCGGATTGAGTCTTCATCTCTCCATCTCATCCATCGACAATCCTCCTCTCCCCGGCCCAAGGGTCACCGAAGAATCTTGGAGCGTCCTATTTGGTTGGGCCTTTGAAGATAATCCTCCAGCGTGCTCTGGCCTTCAAGCCTCAACGGGCTTACGTGAGTCAATTACTCCCTGATCCTCAAACAAAAGGTTTTAAAAAAAAATTAACCCTGCCTCTATTCCACAGCCATTGCCGGTCGTTTGGAGTTTGACGTCGACTTGAAGAAAGCCCGCTGGTTCGACGCCTGGGCAGCTTCAAGCCAACCATCCAACCGAACTAGTTCCCAAGTAGTACAACAGCCACTCAAGCTCACTCCCACTCACTTCACTCCTGGACTCGCTCGGGGATCAGAACAACTTCTGTCCTCATCGTCAGCATCTGGGGTCCGAACCCTAATCACCGCCACACGAACAAACAGCTGTAAATCTTCAACAACAGATGACAGCTCACCTCATCGTAACCTAAGGCAACCCTTCACGGGGCCGTTAGAGAACACTGAATCCCAAGTGAAATCACCCACATCCATCAAGTCAACCCAAGCCTCGCCATCCCGGTATGTCCCTGGCCATCATGAAGGACGAGTACCTTCATCTCCAGTAACCATCTCATCAGCTGAAACTTATCACCGGCAACAGCTGGAACGCTTAGTCGAGTCAGAAGAGCTTTCTGCAACAGACGAAGACACCTGGCGCATGCAACAAGAGACTATGCTCCGTCAAGCCACCCTCGAGCGCGAGCAGATCGAGCTGGCCGACCAACTGGAAGACGAGCGCAGGGTTCGAGAGGAACGCCAACTGTCACTTCAAGACCAGAAGCAGCATACTGCCGCCCCTCCATCACAAGAGTCATCTTATAATCAATCGCCTGCTGTCTCACCTAGGAATGAAACCTTCAACCAGAGAACGACCAGTGGCCCATCCAGGTTTACTGAAAAGAGCCCAGAAGCGGTGAACATGAAGTTGGGGGAGTCCAACACGCAGAAGTCGATCGATCCCCCAGTTGTTGAACAACACGCAGCTATTAATCTTGCCGGAACTTCAGCTGAGCCGATCAAAGTCATTGAGACTCAGGAGGAATCATCTGAAACTGAAACCACCATGGATAACGATAATTCAGATGGGTCCATTGAATCTGAATCCACCCAAGCAGCACCTGTGGTGGCTCGGGGCACATCAGCTGGCCCTCTGCAGAACAATCCAGGCAAGAAAATAGAGGACGGTAACTCATTCTCCGACTTTGTTGTTACCGCCCCGACTGGCAGCGCACCAATCGTTCTTAAAGCTTCCAATCAAGCCGGTAACGATACCCAGGGTTTGCCGAAAGATGAAGTCATGTCAAAGCCTCCGGCAGCGCTCGCTCCCACACCTAAACACGTCCAAGTTGGTAGTCCAACCTTCTCACCCAGCGTTGGCCGCTCCGTAAACCGATTCTCTGGCGAGCAAGAGCTGATGAAGCGCCGGTTACAGACCGCACAGGGAGACGAAGAAACACAAAAGGTGATGGATGAGGTGAACAGAATCGTCAACGAAAAGGCTATGGCCAAGGAAGCCCAGCTTCTCTTGAATCCATCCATCAAAAGCGTTCGGGATGAAGAGGAGCGTATCCTGCCATCGCCAGTTAAAGCATCTGTGAAGGTTCCTCCCCCTCCTCCCACTAGATCAAAAGTAATTCAACTCGCGAAGACCTTTGCTTCTTCAGAACCGAGTCCATCTACCTCCGCGCAAAACTCGCCCAGAGCCAGCACATCTTCCACCAAAAGTAGCGTTCATACCTCGCAGGATAATTCCACTGCCATCCCTCCCTCAAGATCTGAGCGCGATCACCAGCAGCTTCTTGCCAGCCCCCCCGTCGTCCAAAGCCCATCATCTATTAATCCTTCACCCCCTACTAATCTCCAACGCTCAATAGACATCCACCCTGAGCCGTTAACGGCCAATACTACCAACACCCCTGCATCACCTCCCCCTGTCACATCGTCCCACTCATTGCTAACCAATGCCCTGCCGCGCTCAATTGAATCACGCCCGGAGCCTACAACAGCTAATTTCACAGGCACAACCATCCCTGTCACCCAAGGCGCGTCATTGTCCCACTCATCATCCCCAATCAATGGCCTCCAGCGCTCAACAGAACCGCGCACGGAACCTTTACCGCCCAATACTACTTCCAAATCAGCACCTTCATCATCCAACTCATCACCTGCTTCGCGCGCAGCGTCACTATTCAAACCTCGTCTTTCCATTGGAAACAACTTGCTCTCGAGCATCTTCAGAAGTCAAACAACCACTACTGCTGCTGTAGATCCTGTTCCAAAAGTAGTCGATCCACTTGCCCCCGTCTTGCACTGTTACGATAGCCTTACCGATATGTCGGGTGACCTGGCTAGCTTCATCATCTCTGCTCAAGATCAAGCCCTCGAGAGACATCAAAAATTTATTGTCGCAATCTCAGGTGGTAGCTTACCCAAGCTCATCGCATCTGGTTTGATCGATAATCCTTTGATCAAGTGGCACACTTGGTAAGCATTCTTGCTTGCCCTCTCCTTTTCGATTCGGTTACTCATAATCAAGAATGTTTTCACTTTTTGAAACTGTCAACTTGTAGGAAAGTATTTTTTACCGATGAAAGGATAGTGCCCTTGGATGATAAAGACTCGAACTTTGCAAACTCAATGGCCGCCTTGTTTGAAAAGGTACCCATCGATCGCAGTCAATTGGTTAGTATTATGGGTCTTCCGCCCGATGACATTGACCTGGACGAAATGGCGCCGGTTGTGTCGTCGATTTACATGGCCCAAGTTTTGGAAGAATTGGATTGGTCGGCAGATGGGGACCAATTACCAAGATTCGACTTAATCCTACTGGGAATGGGAGAAGACGGGCATACCTGCTCGCTGTTCCCCTCGCATAGATTATTGAAAGATGAGGCTATAATTAGTTGGTGTAACGACTCTCCCAAACCTCCAGCCCACCGGATCACTATGACCTTATCGGTTCTCAATGCTGCCCATGAACTCGCCTTCGTCTGTGCCGGCTCGAACAAGGACGATATGCTAGCGTGTGTTTTGGATCAGGAACCATCTCCCTCTAGGCCTGCCAGTTTGGTCAAGCTTGGTCATAAACCTGTTGTCTGGTTTGTCGATAATGCCGCGGCTGCCAAGACTCAATATCCTCGCACCACCCGAACCTCCACGCCATCGCGAGATCTCCCTGCAGCTTCAGTTGACCTTCCTGCTCCCCTCGAACTCGTCGCCCCAGTTGAATCAACCGATGGATCGCTTGTGTGCGATCAGGTTAATGGGGACGATCGTCTGGTGCGTGTTTTTTTTATCCATCTCATGCGTCACATTGCTCGATGCTGACATTATTTTCGTCACTTAAAGTCAGAAGCTCAAGAGGGACCGGTTCGTGAGCTGTCGCTCCCGCCCAGTAAGCTTGATGGAAAAGTGATGATTGATGCGACCGGCTTCGGTTACCCTTACAACTTGCGCGTCTACCCGGCTGTCTACCCATCCATCGCTGAAATGCTTTACTGCCCTGCCTTGCCATACATGGAGCCCCCACCACTGGTCAAACAGTCCAAACTGGCTCTATCCGTAAGTTGCCCTCTCCGAGGACCTAACCTCAGTCTGTTCATATGTAGTCTCACTCATTCATATTTACTTCCTCACTTCCAGCCCTCCATCGCCACACAGGAAGTCGTTGAGATAATAGATGAGCGTGACACCCACGTCGAAGAGAAGGACCAAGCCGCGCCTTCTTACCAGGAGATGGAATCGGAGCAAGTCCTCGCCTTCCACCAAACGGGCAACCTAGGCCAAGTGAACGAGCTCGAGCCGATGCAATCAACAGTCCCACCCACAATTCCCATGTCAAGAGTTGATCGTGGTTACCCGTTCAATTTGATTGTGTATCCTCCGGTTTACCCTCATCTGGAAAATGCGCTGTACGCCCCTCTGTTCTTCACCCAGGCGGTTCAACGGCCTCGGGAGCATGTCCGTGATTCAGAACGAACGAAAGGTTTCAGTTCAGTAGCCAAAAATTTGGATAGGCCCAAGTCTCATGTCCCGCCAGCAATTTCAATGTCGACCGCTGATCCAGGATACCCCAGTAACCTGAACGTCTATCCTCCAGTTTACCCATCCCTGGAGATGCCGTACGCTCCTCTGTCCTTCAATCACCCAATTGAACCGCCTCGCACTACGAAACACCCCTCTTCACCCCAGGTTTCTCCTGCCCCCCAGGATTTGGCCGATAATTCAGTAGTCGTGGTACGTGGTGTTTTTTTTTTATCCAATTATCCTGCTTCCAGATTACTTACTCATCTGCACTTGTCTGCTCCTTACAGCAACCAAAACTTGAGCAAGCCCCCACCAGTGATCTTTCCACCGGCACACTGAAGGTTGAAGATTCGTTTGGCTACCCTTACAACTTGACTATCTACCCCGCTGTCTATCCCCACGTGCAGGATTTCATGTATCGACCGCTCCCCCCAAGTTTTCCGTCATCTTTCGCAGCACTTGTCACGGTAAGCATCTTGTGATATCATTCCCATTTTACTCATCCCTAAAGCTTTTTTTTTTTTTTTTTTCACCAGGTACAATCTACACGGCAAGCTAAACGAATCCCAGAGCCATTCCCCCCTTTCTCGGCTCAAGTGACCCAATCCCGAGGAGTAGCATATCAGGATTCTCCTTTGCTTGAATTCGGTCCGGTCAGCTCGAAGCCCGACGAGGCTGCTGCGACGCTGCTCAACCCCAAGAGTCCGGTGACGGCCATGCGGTCCACACTCTCCTCAGCGTTCTATTCGCCCTCGCATGCATCCACTGCACTGACACCCACAAGGGTTTTCACACCCTCTCTACAGTATACTCAACTCGAGGCTCAACCCTCGGAAAGTTTGTCCCCTGCTGTCTCTCCATTGGCTTTGCGCGCCTTGCCCTCTACTTTACAGCAGGAATACTACGGAGGGGCTCGAGTACCATCTTCCCAGGTTTGATCCCCACATTTCGTCATGACTTCATTTGGCTATCATTTTTACGTGCGAAATTTTTATGCTGACTTGGTCCTGGTTTTGAACCTCCAGCCCGCGAATGGCGATGTCCTTAGATCGAAGGGGCCAACCAGCCCAGTCGCAATTATCCCATCCCATCTTCCCGAATCATTTTATCCTACAGATCATCAACAGCATAGCCCCTCACGCCGAATTATCTCACCGTCCTTGCCATTCACTCATCCCGTCTCAGCCAAGAATGTCCAGTTTCCTGCTGTTGCAGCAGCTGCACTAAAGGCACCCTCATCTGCCCTCAGCGGCGCTTTTTTTGGCGGTGCTAGTGAAGCGACACCTACAAGAGAGATAATTCATGAAACTGTAGACAGGAAGGTTGCAGAGGTATGCCGTACCGCTCATTCAACGATCTCCCCAGCTTGAACTAAGCTCATACATCTTTTTTTCCCCCTACATTCAGGACTTGCCGAAGGGCGAACAATCGGAGACTGATCAGGAGTCCGAATACTCGCATTTCTCCAAAGGTGACTCGTCAATAAACAGTCAAACGACTTTACATCAATTAACCGATGATGATTGGCCTCCTACTCCACCTTCTCCCGACCGGCTTCCTTCACCAGATCTCATGAGCAGGCTAGCAACAACTCCTTCAGTGGCAACTTATGCTAATGGGTCCACCAACGTGAATCTGATTAAGCCTCAGTTCCCCCATTTCAAATCTCGCGCGGCTTCTGACAGTGATCAGTCATCAAGCTCGTTGATTGAGTCCGACCAAGACGTGCGCATGTCAACTATGGCAGAAGCTAGTCTGGTCACCCCTAGTGTTGCACATTTTCACGATCGGACGGCAGTTGACATGTCAGACCAATCCGCCTCCCTCCCAGACGACCCTTCAGAGTTCCAGGCGGAGTCCACTCCAAGAGCTAGCGCCCAGTCTCAATTAGAACCACCTTACGAGTTGTCTACTTCCCCAGATAACTTGGACGAAACCCAATCGGACGTCGGTCCCTCACTTGTTTCTAATGTTCCTGCCCAGACTTCTTGGCCGCCGTCCCCTGTGGTAAATGGTTTGGGACTTGCGCTTGGTGAGGCTGAGAATCAATCGGGTGTACATGATGCGCCAACCCTTGCATTATCTTTCCAGGATCAGATCCCCAACTCGCTTGACCTCAATGCAAACCAGAAGGAATTAAACGATGGAGACGGCTCGGCTCACCAGGGACTGGTAGAAGCGTCAGGTTCGTCTGATTGCCACATGAACTCACTCCGTTTGCTTGGGGCAATGGATGTAGAGAACATGACTATAGAGATTTCATCACCCTGTCTCGCCTCACCTTCTCTGATGGAACGGCTTGTATTAACGCCTTGTGCTTCACCCACCTTCCCCAAACAATTTCCTGCCTACCAAGCTGCTCTTACCCCTAGTGATGAGTTAGGCTTTCGGTCTCCCCCCAAAATACATGCGGATCGGAATTTTCCTCAGGTTTCGCTCTCCCAGGCTAGTGTAGCCTCCCCTCCCCAAATCATCCCTGTCTCCCTTGATCCATCCAGCATCGAACTCCCGAAACTACCCACCTTGGTAGCTGGTCCGTCTCACTCAACAAGCTCAGAGGAAGTCTCGACACCTACGGCTCCCATCTCAAATAATCACGTCATTCCCCCTGTCGGCCATGTTAATGACACCACAGTTGCGGAACTTGGATTATTTTCCCTCGATCAAGTTCCGGACCCAGCCCCAGGATCATCGTACCAATCCTCACTGGCCCTTGATATCACTTCGGACCCGGCCGTTCCGATCGACCGAAGCCTTATCACGACTGACTTGAACGAGCCGCCATCAAGCGGATCTAATTCTTCGATGTTACCGCCAATTAACCTGAACATGGATCTATCTGATCCACTTTCTGCGGCAACCGCATCGTACCAGGGGAATGATACGCCAAGAAGTGCCGAGGTAATTTCATTTTCCCTTTCCTTCTCAAGCAATTGAGTGGGAGTTGATTTTTTTTTCTCAATTTTGCAGCCGAGTCCTTCAGATCGGTCATCGTCAAACGGATTTGGTCTTGATCAGACCCACGAGTTGACTGGTGAAACGGCAATGACGGACCAGAATGAAGAGGTTGGCTCCAGCATCGAATTGAATCTTACCGAACCATTACCCTCAATCACCAAGCGGCCTCCCACGCCCTTGAACTATGATCATGACGTGTCATTAGAATCCATTACCGTCGACGAAAGTATTCCTCCGCCTCCTTCGCCGATCCTACTTCCGTTTCAAGATTTGACTGAGATTAGCGAAGCACTTGCCCAATTTGTGTTTGAAGCACAAGAGGTGGCGCTTCAAAGACATGGGAAATTCCAACTCGCACTTGGTGGCTCAATCTTACCCCAAGTGCTTGGCGAAGGACTCGCGGGGGACGACCGAATTTGTTGGGAAAAATGGGAAATCTTCCTAGTGGAAGAGGCGATTGCGCCACTTGGATCACCGGAATGCGTACTAAGTGCCATTACGGAGTCAATACTGCAGCACGTTCCGATTCCGAGGAACCAAGTGTACTCGATAGCCGAATTAACACAGGCGGACATTGAAGAGACCAAGACGATCCCGGAAGGAATGGACAGCTTGGCGGATAGTCTGGCGGATGAGTATGAGAACCGATTGCTGTCGCTATTCCCGGAGGCGAGTCACGAGACGGGGCAGCCGCCGGAGTTTGACTTGATACTGATCTCGGTAGGGGAGGAGGGACAGGTGGGAAGTTTGTACCCATCGCACCCGATGTTGGGGGAGGCGAATTGGTTTGTGGCGTGGTTAGGGGACGCATGGGAGCCGCCCTCGCACCGGATCACGCTGACCCTGCCGGTGCTCAACTCGGCGCGTCAGTTTGCCTTCCTGGCCGTCGGCCAGGAGATGGCCGAGATCGTCGCCGATAGTCTCGACCGCTCCATCCAGTCAGATGTCCCCATGGAGGAAGACCGCGTCAACCCCGCCGCTCTCGTCCGCTCCTCTCACCTCAAACCCGTCGTCTGGTTCACCGACCAAGCCGCCGCCTCTCTCACTGATTATCCTAAATCCGCCTTCTGGGACGATGCCTAATTCTCTCCATTTAATTCCCTCCTTTCCGACTGGTGCAATCACTTTTTCTTTTCTTTTCTGTCTATAGGATTGTTGGGTGTTGTATTTTGTAATCTCACATGATTTCCTTTCTCTCTGTTCTTCTTAGATTTTCCTTTTTTTTTTTTTTGTGTAATTGTGATGGATAGTCAATATAATATATATATATATGATAGCAAACTTTTTTTTCTCCTTACATAATATATTGAATTAATATGCTTTTATCATCCTCTGCATCATCATCATCATCATCATCATCATGTCTCTTTTTTTTTTTGAAAAAGGTTATATATATATTTACTCTTTCTTTTTTTAATCATAGCAAGAAACCAAAAGAAGATGGAATCAAAGATGAGCAGGCTTTATGTTCCAATGAGATCTTTGGATGGAGCTGTTAATGAGGGTCTGTTAGCATATGTACATGTAGAATGTGGAAGCCCAGGATGTATATATGCCCATTTTGCACTTGCACAAAAACTCAGAATTCACTCAATTTGCCTTGATTTGGTCAAATAGGTGTCAGCCTTAGAGATACTCCAGAGTATGCAAAAGACTGCATATTGTAATAATAATATTTTATCTTATTCAATATTAAGAAATCCTTGAATATTATATTTCAGAAATGGATTTCTCATGTAATTTTACCTAGGGTTGCCCACCGGGCCAACCCTCACATTCATACCCCTTCTGGTACTTTTCCATAACTCAAAAGAACCATAAGACGTATTGAAGAATAGTCATTGCTGTAGACTGAACAGCAAATATGTACATATCATAGTTACATACAAAATGTACACATAAAATGTATATGTACATATATTTCAAATCTTATTATGAGAGAGGAGACTTCTGCAAGATTTCAATTATAATACCATCCCAATTGTATACAATTATATTGTGGTATAATTTCAATAGTAACATAATTGAAATTAGAGCAAACATGAGAAAGTTCCACATAAAACAGTCTGTGAGAACTCTTTCCATTTTATTCTATTCAAATAGAAGACACATGATGCAATTGGTTATAACAATGCAGCATGAGGTCATGGGGACATAGAATGAATTGAAGTAATCACAATTAATTGAGCTATTTGGATGGTGCAATATGACACCATCATGGCATCATTTGATGTAAGAATGGTGAATCACACCATAGGCTCTCCCTGTAGCTTCCTGGGAGGCCTCTAGAATATAAAAGGTAGCCTCTTTTGTCTTTGAGATGGATCCTCAGTGATTCAACCCTGCATAAATATCTAGTGCAGTGAATTCCCTCCTCCTACTTTTAGAGTAGTGCTCCATCTCCCCCTCACCAACCTTTTTACCACTGGAATAGTGGTCTGTCTTATTAAACCTCCCATTTAAAAATCTTTCTCTTATTCCTTAAAAGTAGTTGCTGCAAGACCACCACCTCTGACAAGTAGCCAATCAGTTTAAGTGCTTGCCAGCTACTTTTAACAACTCTGTTGTTATTTTGATATGAGCACAGCTCAGCTGTCACCTCTATCTTCTTCACTTGTATACCAAGTAAGTTGATCTTAAAGAGGTATCTCCTACCTTAAGCCATCCTTGATTGGGCCACAAGGGGACATTAGTTTAACTAGAGTAGCAATACACTAGGTAGATTGAGAGTAATCTCTTCTTTTGATAATTTCAGCACAGTGCTAGTACTAGGCATATCCATTGGATCCCCCTAGTTTCATACACATAGCTGAGAAATTGGCTGGCACTAGAAGGCCGGACTTGCAAGGTGCAGATCACTAGATGTGCAAGTGGTTTGGAATAACAGTCAAGTGTGAAGAACTCAGAAAAAAACCAGAAAGGGACACGGCGCAAGAGGTGTATGGACTTCCTGGATCAATCTGGATGTACTCATGGTGGTGGGGTCCAGCGCCCAGAATGGTCACGGTGGGAGCTTCCTTGTTGCATCTTTTTTGGCTGGCTGACTTGGTCCTGTGAGTATGACCAGGTGCACCCTCCCAGACGGAAATTGACTAAACACCATGCCCAAGTACTGTTTACTAGAACATACGCTGTATCAAGCCCTGTTGGGCCCACATTTACACCCCACTTGGTGCACTGAAAGCTGGGCTTGAATGTGGGCCCAGGGGGATGGATCAGCAGGGAAGGACTGGCAGCAGATCTTGGAACATGGCCAATTTCTGCTTGTCCTGATTCAAGTGCTTGACTGATCAAGCTCACTCACTTTGTGTCAGCTTTGTGTATGAAACTTTGGTACTAGGCAAACCAAGTACTATCACCATGCTGAAAGACTCTTACAGGCAGAAATTACTCTCTGCCACCCTCCTTTATGGATAAATAAGACCAACAATTAGGGGTTAAGTTAAAACCCCTGAAACACCACATACTATACTGAGAGTATAAGCCTGGAGAAAGCCCATTAAAGACCATACAGATGTTTTGGGAAGAGGTGATACCAGACGGTTTGCTTGGGATCTGAAATAAGGATGAGAAGTAGTTGGCAAGCACTTGGGAAGGTTGACTCAGCCAGAGGTGGTGGTCTTGCAGCAACTAATTTATTAGGAATAAGGGCAGGCTTGAAATGGGGATATCTAAAGGTTCTGAATCATATTCCAGTAAGGTGAAATAAGAAAATTAAGGTGGTATGGATAACTCTACTCTAAAATTAGGAGGAGAATATTCTCTAGGGTACTTATTGTAAACTGGTGGGTGAATATGCTGAGGATTTCAGGGCCAAAGAATTCCTCATTTTTCATATTTTTGAGGTCACCTCAAGCAGCTACTGGAGGATTCTATTGTATTTCACCAATATTTTAATATCAAATGATGCCATAATAGTGTCATCATTTCATTTGGTGTGCTTCAATTCATTCTATGTCCCCATGTCATCATGCTGCATTTTAAATTAAAATACAACATGTGACTTTCTTCTTTAAATAGAATGAATTGGGATCAATTGCCATTCACTCGTCATATTGTGGGAATCCCTTTTATCCTATAAGTTGCAGGACTATTGTAAATTTATATTATACTTCTCAGCTTCTTCTCTCACTATATTTGAACTATTTAAAAACCTTGCATGTACCTGAATAAGCTATTATAAGTACATAATATAAGTTGTTAATTATGTATTTATGGTGCACAGTCCACAGCACCAATTATTTTATTATTTTATTGTGGTACTTTGAGAATTACCAAAGTAGCAGAAGGAGTAGGAATTTAGGGTTAGGCCCAGTGGGTGGCCCTAGTTAAAATCACATAAAGATTGCATTTATGAAATGATATTACAGGATTTCTTAATAATAAAGAATATATTAAACATTCTGCAGACTTTTGGATACTCTGGAGTATCTCTAAGGCTGACACTTTGTAGGTCAACAGTCAAGTTGACCATTCAATAACAAGAGCTCACTTGACCAGGGCAAGGGTGTCTTTTCTCTTTCTTTAACATTGTTGTGGATGCAATTGACCATGAGATTTATGAATGCTTGTGTAACCCTAGGGGTACATTGATTTTTCTTGGTGGTGTGGCACCCTTGTTTGGTTTTGGCCAAGCAACGCTTGGCGCTAACCTTGTTGAGTTTCCTGAATTCAAGCTTTCCCTAGTCAGGATTTCACATGGGCATCAGTTAGGTTTGAATCTTGCTGATGAGACTTTTAAACTTATAAGAACCATGTTTATGTAATCCACTGTTTCCAATCCCAGTTGTATTTCATCTTCCCTGTTGTTCTCATTTTGCTTTCTTCATCATCTCAATTATTCAAACTAATCCAACTCAATCTCCACAACTCTTGTTGACAGGTACACTTATATTCAAGCCTCCACTCATTCACCAGGGCTGTTTATGTGGCACTTGCATGCAAGTGCTTTTGCTTAACTCAGTCATAAACTGCCACCATAACTTCTGGGATGTTTGTCTGAAGTGCCTCAAAAGTCAGTTCAAAATCAGGATGAAGTTGGTTTTAACTTGTGTTGATATTAAGATTCAAAAACAGCATGATGTGCTGCCCAAGTCAAGCTTTTATCATCCTTAAAATATGAATAAGTCAGATCTTCATTTCATCTGCTAAACAAATCTTATATATCTTTTTCTCATCCAATTTTCATTGAAATTATATCTGAATTGCAAAATACTGTGTAGGATCATAAGGAAAATGATGTGATTCATGCTCCAGGACTTACTTGTTTTCTTGAAATGATCATTTTTCTTCCAGTGTTTGGTCACCATTTCATGACCTTGATATTCTTTTTTGATGTTATGATCACATTGAGAATGTGGAAAACTTAAAAGCCTTGCTAGTGGGCCTCCATCAACTTCTAAATCGAAGTACTTGTTAATAAAACAGTCATCCACCAGACACCATTCAGCATCAACAGGCTCAATTACTCCACCAACAAACCAAACCATATCAATCATTCATAGAGCAATCAAGCCCATGAAAAGCCATAACCCTTCCGGTCCAACTCAATCATGCAGTGCACCAGAATTTCTGATGAATGGCCCACACCGTCCTTTCAGCCACACCCTTAGATGTATTCTCATGAGTTAAGTTTGCGCCCGACACGTTTTTTGGGGACGTTGATGGGTCATGGCACTTGGACTTTTGGTGACAAGGCCGTAGTGACGGGGGCCTTCGATCACTCCATGTGCTAACATTACAGCCCAGCAAAACAGAGGACACAGGAATATAATTCTCTCATGCATAGTAAATTTACACAGGAAGTCTCAGATCAAAAGAGGATGCGCAATAATAAAGAGAAGAAAAAAATTACAACGCGTCACGCTACCACTGCGTACAAGGAGCCCGCCTGGGCTTGGGGACGGTGCTTGGATATGGGAGAGCAACCATGGACAAGAACGACGGAATGCAACTCATGAAATTTGCGCACAGATGCTTCGTGGCCTGGTCTGCATAGGTCGATCACACACCAATTAGCGAAACCTAGCGAAAGGGAAATTTTTGAGCACACAACGATGTTAATAAGGAAAAAAAGAAACGATAGAAGGTGAGGACTGGTCAGGATGATGAGTGCAGGGACTGACATTCGAATGTAAGCCAACAGCAAAGCACCACCAGAAGCGACGGTTCCGACGACGTATTGTAATCTTGCACAGAAAACAAACCAGGCGGGGTTGGTTAGTTTCTTCCCAGGACATTCAAAAAAAAAAATGGGGAGAAAGCGAAGAAAAACACACATGTTGAATTTGACGCTTTCCATCGTTGTCCGGAGGTTACCGATTTGCCTTCGATCCTTGTATCCACCTCTCTAATTTTCAATTCTCGCACTCCCAATTCATCTCGGATCCGCCCCTTTTCGAGATTCAAATCTAGTCGGACCGATGCTTGAGTCCTGGTCTTTTTATCGACAAAATCCAAAACTCATGTCAGCTGTTAATCCAAGCACTTTTCATCGATTCGCTGAAAAACAGAAAAGGGGTAAAAAAAAGATTGACAATTTCTTCACGTAGTCGTTGCTTGAGTTTTTCTAATTCACTGATCAATCTTTCATTCTCGGATTTCAATAACGCAAAGTCTTGTTTTTCAACCAATTGGATTTCCGATTTAAGCTTAGCAAAATCGACCCTTTGAGTGTATTGTTGCTGTGTGTTCAAAAAATGACTAGAGGGTCAGCCTGTGATATTTGGGTGGAATTGGACTAAGAACAAAAAAAAGATGCCATACCTTTTCCATTTCGTTTCGAGTCACGAGTCCGGTAATGAGATTCTTCATAGATTCATCAATGACCTGTTCGATTGCCACCATCAAACCTTCGGACTGTTCTCGAGATAGGCCTTCTTTTTCCAATCGAGTCACGAATTGATGACTATCGAAGTATGGGGAACGGGTGTCTGAGCTGGATGAAAAACATAACCTGTCTTTTCTTATAGCGAGTGAGACCACCATGATTAATGACGACATTGAACCGAATCGAAACTCAACACGTTCCAATTTGGTGGAATGTGGGCTAAGTAAACTGACCTCGGGTTGAAAGGGACCGGGTTTTTGGGACAAATTCCGGTGCGGCCGTAGATATCAGGGCGCTTGATTCCGGCAAGAAGATACGACGCTCTCATCTCGCGGTGGTTTGAGTCGAGAATGTTATGAAGTGGTGATTTTCGAGAGCTGCATCGTTCTGTTCTGTCTTCGGGGGACAGATTTTCCGGGCCGGCCACTCCTAGGTTAATACAGTCCCCCGTGGCAGAGGCCCGGGTAACCCTACATATGCCGCACCGGGGGCGCCTCGTAAAGTGAGCCTCTGAAAGAGGGGCTTGCTCCTAAAGCTCCAGCCGTGGCGTGGAAGATTTGGCTTTTTGTGGCTTTTCCA
>SMGU01002627.1:0-18107 GCA_004348175.1 Puccinia novopanici | reverse complement strand
AGTGTAGCTGAAGCTACACTACAGGTTAGTGTAGCTGAAGCTACACTACAGGTTAGTGTAGCTGAAGCTACACTACAGGTTAGTGTAGCTGATATATAAGCTATTCCACCTGTAGCGTAGCTGATACACAAGCTACACTACTTGTTAGCAAAGCTTTTTTGACAACTAACACCGCTACAACACTGCTAACAGGAAATATGGTTAGCGTTAGTTGTACAGTGCCTAGACAAAAGTTTTTGTCACAACATTTTTCATTCAAGAATTTCAACCACCACAGTTAAAATCACAATTACTGGTGAATCAATCCAAAAATAGTTTCAAATAATGATTGAAGAAAAATTTTGGAAAAAATAAAAAAATAAAATTTGTGAATTTTTTTAATTTTTTTGCTGATTTTGAAAAATGTTGAATATTCATTTGAAGTGCCTAGAAAACTCAGAGAGTACAACCTGGAATGTGATAAGAATGATAATAAATGAAAATTTTTGAACAAAAATAGCAAGTTAACTTTAGTGACCAGCAAAATAGGACCAAAAATTGGTATTAAAATAAATTTTGCACTGAAATCAGATCTAATTCAATTTTCACACCTGTTTCTATGGACACTAAATTTGCTTTGCTATTTTGGTTCAAAATTTTTTCATTTATTATCATTCTTATCACATTACAGGCTGTACTCTCTGAGTTCTCTAGGCACTTCACATGAATATTAAAATTTTTTGAAAATCAGCAAAAAATTAAAAAAAATCAGAAATTTTATTTTAATTTTTTTTCCAAAAGTTTTTTCATAATCACTATTTGAAACTCTTTTTGGATTGATTCACCAGAAATTGTGATTTTAACTGTGGTGGTTGAACTTGTTAAATGAAAAGTGTTGTGACAAAAACTTTTGTCTAGGCACTGTACTTTGGGGAGCGCAACTAACGCTACGCTAATGCTACAATTTTTTTTTTTCCAAAATCCTGTAGCGTTAGTTGTCAAAAATTTGCACTAATGGTAGCTTTAATGTAGCATAGCTTAATAAGCTAACGCTACGGTTAGCATAGCTGGCCCACCGTTGCTGTGCATCCTCTTTTTTGATCCAGTTTTCTCTGTGAACCAAGGCTTGGTTTTTGTTCTTTGTTTTGTGTGATTATTTTTAATTTGATAGATTGGAATTGATGTAGCTTTTATTTGGTGGCAAAGAGGAGATGCAGAGGGGATCTTTTGTATCCAAAGTTATTAATGCACATTATTTTCACCTCTTTCAACTCTTGCTTTTCAAGTTGGCTGTCATGACATAGCTGGTAGAGATTAAATAATGATTGCTGAAAATTACATGTCTAAAAAATGATACTTTTCATTATTTACATGTCAACCTCACACATTTTGACACCATTGTAGTTGGTGAGCTGCCCCGCCAGGAGGTGCGCAATTATTTGATTAATATGTTTGAAAATAATCAACAACTCTCCAAAGAAAATAAAGATATCCTAACATCCATTGACTTTGATATTCCTTACAAGATGACTGGAGGAAGAATGAGAAATATATCCAGCAGGTATGTATGTTTGGCTCTTTCGATGATCGTACGTATGAATGGTTTGTTTTATCTGAAGTTGAGAGGAGAATGCATACGCTTATTTTTGTCTTGTCATTTCAGCCATGCGCTTCCGGCCCATGCAACTTGCTTACAGGGTAATGCTAGCCGACGTTGTTGGGAAGGCCAAGACGTACAGCAAAACAGAAGCTCTCACTGTCTGCAAGCTTCTTGCTGATTGACCCGGATACATAGACTACATGGTCCTCCTTCTGAAGAAGTTTGGCAACGCAGTGGTCGAAGAGATGATAATTAATTTAATCCATTTCTTACTAGTTTTGGATTTCTCCATTGATCTGATACCTTTCCTGTCTCAACCAGTTGTCAGTGCTCAAAGCAAACCCACCCTGAATTTCATGGAGATGTTTGTAAAGCTATGTGGCCAAAAGGGAAAAGGCAACTCAAACAAAACTATCTGACTCTGAACAATAGCAAGATATTTTTAAATTCATCATTGGTTCTACACTTTGAAATGTATCCAGTAATGTCAATCTTGAAAGATTAGGTGGTGATCAGCGCTGTGTTGGGACAAAGCCTGATGAACAAACAGTCTCATGAGGATGCATCTGTTAGTAAAAAAGCCTTCATATAAACTTCAGCTCTGCCTCTCACTCAGTAGGATGTTGTCCTTTGTTTTCCCCAAATGTGCCAGTTGGACCCAACTGTTAAATAGAAACAGCAAAGTCATGAAATCAGCAACTGTTCAATAGAAACAGCATAGTAGTGAAAGCAGTCAAGTGCTTAGTTAAGAATTTCTAAGGCTTGAATGGTGATTTACAGCATCAACACCTTGGTCCTGAAAGACACATGGAGTGTCTATGTCAGCCCACAAGAAAATAGTTCATCTCACTTTTCTCAATCAGATTTGTATTTTCTACACAGCCTGCAACAGGGTTTACCTTCTTACATTCATTTCTCCTTTTATTCTACTACCATGTCTTATGCTTATAGTGGAGTCAGACAATTATTAATCTGAAATCCTGAAATCCAAGTTGTCCTAACAGGTCCGAGCTGAGTGCTTTCAACTCCAGCCTGAACACAGATTCAAAGTGGTGATGCTAACACCATTATTCATGGTTTGAATACATATCTTGGGTGTACAAACATCCTATTTCCCTATCTTCTTGAGTTTCTATAGTTTACAAAGCATTACATATCATCATAAATTCCAGAGCATTACATATCAACATAAATTCCAATAAAAACTATTAAGCCAAAATGATTCAGAGGGGTGTCATGCCAAGGCAAGACCAGTATAATTGAAATTAAGATAATTAGACCTTTAAGACTGTCTCAGCTTGCTGGGACAAGCTGAGACACCCCAAAAAAAACAAAGAATGGGGATTGGTACACAGCAAAGCAAATGTACTCCCAAAAGGCTGCAGCATCAACCAGATGGCAAACCCAAGTGACCATCAACATTGAGCTTGTCCAGCTTCTTCATCAACATGCTACACAAATATATGGCAAAATAAACAATTGAATACATAATCAAGCTAAGAAAGAAGTAAGAGAAAATGGTTTTGTTTGAGAACAGCTACAATTAATGATACTTGATCTGGTTTCTATGAGTTAATAATATTATAGAAACTGTTATTATTGAGGTATAACTCTGCATATAGGGATGAAAAATTCAAATGAGAAGGAGGAGGTGAGGCCTCTGAGCTTTATATATTTATTAGCTTACTCTACAGCCTTACTCAGGATTGTCTATTTTTTACATGGAATTACGCGTCCATCACTTGATGTAGGGGAATGATAAAAACAATTTTGTGCTGTTCGGGTGTCCTTTTGCCTGATTTCCTGATTTGTGTCTTGCAAAGATGAGACATTCTCGATCGTTTTGAAGAAGAAAGTCGCTTAGATTACGGTTGTCCAAGGAACTGATGCTGATTAGATATCTCAAGTCAATAGCTTGTGTTGAATGAAGTGGTCGGCCACTTTGCGGGATAAACATGTCGGGGAATGTAAGCTAGAAACTAAGACTGGGTAGCACTATGGTGGTCATCGCTTTCTTCGTGATCCGGGTTGCTGACTCTGAGAATGCGACGGCTATTAGTGCGAGATGAGAATCGGAATGTCAGTTAGAAACTGGAAGGCTCAAAAGTTCGTGAAAAAAGAAACATGCCTATAGTCTTCTTCATCCCGTAAACTCGACAATTCGTCCTGATCTCTGGACCGGGGCCGCTGTGGGTTGAAGCGGGGCAGGATAGTGGGTTCCAAACGCTGATCGGCTTGCGCGATCTGATCCTCCAAGGCAAACCTGGGAGGGCTGACCATCCTGAAGGTTTCTTGCTCGACGGTGTGAATCTCTGGCGGAGAATCAGCGGCTGGAGTATGGAATGATGGGAGATGCCCTGCATATGTTTTTGTGCTTGAAATAATGATTAATCAACCTTCTGGCATGGCAAACTCTTCATCCACCCTCACTAGTTCTGGCTTGTTGCCATCTCCAAAAATTCGCGAGCCTCCGCTGGATGATGATAAATGAAGAAAGAAAACTGTTCAATGATGGCTACTCAAGCTCAATTTATTTATAGAGACACTGAGCTTACTTGGAAAAATTGTTGTGCACGTATCGGCCCCACTCCTCGGTATTCATGGTGTTCAGGTCAGACGATCGTCCTGTGCGATTACTGAAGCGGACTGGATGGATCTCTTGCATATGCAAGTAACTTGGGTCGTCAAGATACCCTAGGGTTGAATCTCCGGCTGGCTGGTGATAGAAGGAGGGACCGACTTGCGATGGATCTATCTGAGGGTGTTGAGCTTCGTGGTTGAGGGGAATGGTCTGGAAGTCGTCGGTCTCCGGTAACATGGCCACCCGGCCGTCTTCTTCACTGGCTAAGAAGTTGTTGACGTTTAATTCGGCCTCTTTTTCCTGCCTGGCACGCAGCCTGGCGCGTCTGAATCGGGCCAGGCGCCAGATGATCGCGGTCGAACCGCCGAGGACAATCAACCCGATCGTCAAGAAGGTGCCTATCACGGCGCCCCGGTTATCAAAGAAACCTGGCGGGTGGGTATCCCCGTTGTGCAGCTGCGCAATAATGGTACCGCCGGGCGCGGAAATCGTCGTGGCGGGTGCATTTGATGAGACACTGACGTACGAAGTGAGCGTGTGCACTGCGCCAACGGTGTCGGTACTTGTCACGTAATTGGTGCTGGTAACAACGATAATCTGCGAGGAGGCTTGATGAGAGGCAGGCGGACGGCTCGAGAAAGTACTTGTAGCCGGTTCGGATGAAGGGGATGGCGGGGCGACTGAGGCGGAGGAAGTATTGGGAATTGAGCTTGGGGGACTGGAGCTTGACTGGGATGGGAGATCGCTACTGGTGGTCGGTACGGGAGCGGGAGATGGGGCGGGCGAGGATTGGGGTGAGCTAGTTGGTTGGTCCGGCGTGGAAGAAGAGGAAGAGGTTGGCTGGACACTAGCCGAGGTTGATGTTGGGGAAGGCTGAGGATTACTTGCGGTACTGGTGGGGGCAGGAGATGAGGATGAGGTGGGAATGGGAGTGGAAGAGGACGCCGTAGCTGTGGCAGAGGCGGTTGAGGACGTAGACGGTGACGGCGAGGGCGACGATGACGGCAATTGTGACGACGACGATGGTGTCGGTGTGGCAGAGGCAGAAGCAGTTTGGGTAAGCGAAGTCGAGGGTTGGTTGGTAGATGTGGGCGGCGAGGAGAGGGTGGATTGGGTGGAGTTGGCTAAGAAAAAAAAAAAGAAAAGACAGGGCAGATCAGTTAGTCGTGAACCAGAGTAATGTGGTGTGATGTATAAGGAGTTCTAATTAGAAGCAAGATAAAAAGATTGCTGGCGCGGTGGTATCAGCCATCATCGTGCTGAGGGTGGAGGAAGCATTCAAGCTATGCTCATGGCGATGGCGATTTCGGAGAGAGTGGGGGTGATAATACAAAATAGAAAGGGGGATGAAAGGAGATCTCGCTTACAATTCAAGATCAGCCAATCCACAGGATTGAGATGTGATGTATGGGAGGATGAAGAATGAAAAGAAATTCAGTTATAACTTATAGGCAGCAAGAATTGGTTGAAGGAAAACTATTCGCAACAGATGGGAAAGTGATGAACGTAAGGAAGCGCATAACTGTTTGTTGGTCAAGTGTGTGCTAGCATTGTTGATCTTGAGTGTCTGCTATGTATGAGTCCACTAGAAATTGCAATACCGCATTAAGAGAATAATATCTCCCAGCGAGCGGAGTAGCCGGAGAAGTATCATTACCATCTTCCCGACACCCGACATAACAAAATAGATAATAATAGCGCAAGTTGGAAGAAACTCTCGGATGGGATTTCTAAAGATGGAGGAATTAAGATGGAATAAAAGGGTTCGACATGCAAGAATATCCGACGCAACTTACCTTGTCTGGGTTCCAATCTGGGATAGGGCGAGATAAGAGCCTGAGGCTGAGACATGATGCGGACGATGTCCACCGGGGCGGTTAGCGATGAGATCAGTAATTCAGCTTAATGAATAACTTTTTCTTTTCTTTTTTTGGTGCGGAGGCTGTGTCTTCTTTATCTTGGTCTGTTCTTTCCTGTGTGTGTTTTTTTCGCGAGGGAGAAGGGGGAGCGGAAGGAGGGTTTTGGGGGATCTTGTCGTTGGTTTTCGTTCCGTGTGTGTGTTTTTACTCTGTATCCGAGATCGTGATGTGCATACATAATACATAGAAAGGGCCGCTTGATTAAAAGTAAGAGATGGGATGATGGTGGTGTACATAGATGGTGTCGAGGAACAGATCAACCATCAGGTTTCACTAGCTAGCTAGGGTGACATAGACTAGGCAACAGTGGATTGATGATGGTTGGGAGGAGAAAGGGGCGTCCAGGAAAGGGCAGTCACAACAGGCATTTCAAGCCATTTTCATCAAAATGTAGGAAGGCTTTCCCCGATGGCGGTGTTGAGGGTCGACGGGGTTGGTAGCAGCATACTAAAAAATAATGAGTGCCCATCAGTTTACATATTCTTCGTGTTGGTTTCAGTCTGCTTGCCTTCTCCCCTCGTGGCTGCACTATTTGTTATCATTCTCTCCAAGTTCAGAAATTGCGAAGAGAACGTGGAAATGTTTACCTTTTTGGGATTTGCACTGCTTGCCCTTGATCTGATGGCCGAATGTTGTGCGGACGACCGGAATTATCAAAATCACCACAGCTCCATGGCAAAGAAGGGATCTTCAAAGTAGAGCGCGTACACGTGTCCGCCTTATAACTGGTCCAATGTTTGACACAGGGAGAGTGCAGGTGAGAGCCTCATCATCAAGGACCGTCGACAGGATAAATATTATTATAGCAGATTGCTTCTTTTTTTTTCAAGGAACCGGCAGAGTCAGGATTGATCACCATGCTATGTATTTCAGTGTGCTTTGCGATGATACTCTGGTCGAATAAACAGCCATGAGAAGTACCTAACAAGTTGCTTGCTATATTACTATAGGTCCACTTGGATTCACTCACCTAGAACTGCGCCAATGAACACTTAAGGAAAAAAAAAAAAAAAATACCATGCTCAAGTTGAATCTTGCTTTCCTCGGAGTCGAGGCTCGGGGCGATTCGCTCCATGGACGAGCCGGCCGTATTGTCAAGTTAACTCCGACCAGCTGTGAATTGGTTCACGCTAATGCGAATATGAGTCACTTTTCGAAAACACCCCCCATTTCAATGCTCTAACATATCAGCCAATCCATCCAAAGACTCGTGGCGATCGGGAGCCTTTTCTAACCAAAGCAAATGGAAGAACTACATAGCGCCGTCAGACACAAGCACCCATGTCATTTTAGAAGCCCCTCGATGCAGGCAAGATTCGACCAGAGAATGGGGTTAGGTAGGAAATCAAACCACTGTTTTTTTGCTCGACACACTTTAGGATGGGGAGGATAATGGCGGATACCCCCCAAAAAAAACATCTTGTTACAACTCAGAAAACATTGCCATTAAGTTATGATACAATCACCCATGCTAAGGAAAGAAAAATACACATATCAATCAAACAGGAGCCGTGTGTTGTCCCCCGTCCCGTCAGGACATCACCTTGCTTTTCCTTTGCTCATAGATCTCGATGGTATCTATGGCATATTTACCAATTAGCTGAAAATGACTTCCGTACTCGCTTGCCCGAGCGGAACTAGCCTGTCCCTTGGCGATCCGAGCTACAATGCCTTGAAGGATCACTGCCAGCTGATCACCCTCTCAAACCAAATCAGCACCATATTACTTATCAAAGAGCCAACACGAGAACAGAGTCAGACTCAGGGAGAGAGAATATTTACCCGGAAAAAACCAAAAGATACGGCACATTCCCAATTGATTAGTGGATACGCTTTGCCGCTCAGCGCGCAATACTCCTTCAAGAGATCATCCGCTGTAATCCGAACAGGCATCTCGTCTAATGGCAAATCCCTGCAATTGAAGTCGAGTTGAATCAGCGTCTTATTTATTTATATGTTGTAAAAACTTCCAAGTACCTAAATCCAACTAAGAGCGAAGGGTGGTCTCCTACCGAGAGACTCGGTGGTACATGGGGTACATACCATGGCTGAAGCAAGTTAGCCAAATCAGAATACGGATGGCCCTGAAATTTTTCAAACGTGCAGTTTCCCTCTTTTCAACTTTCTCTTTTTTTTTTTCGTTTCAAGGTAACTGGATGGAAAATCGACTTACTAGGGTAGATAATTCCCAATCCAAAACGGAGATGACGCGAGGTTCGGTGGGATGAAAGACCTGAACAAGTTGATCTTGAATCAGCTGGGGTAATTTGTTTAAGATGGATGATTTTTAAACCCACCAAGTTGTCCAATTTGTAATCCCCATGGACGATTGTAATTTGATGGGGGGGTTTACGTGCCTTGTACCAATCCAGCAAGTCATCCTTCTTGATGATATCACCCACAGTTTCGCCAGACGTTTTATCCTTAGTGGTGGCTTGAATGCCGCTGATCTTGCCTAATGACTTGATCTGACGCTCATAAAAGTCAGCCTGAGAGCCGTATGAATCCAGGCCAATATCGGCCGGTTTGAGGGAATGTAATCGAGCCAAGACCGAAATGGCACTCTTATAAATGGTCACACGCTCGTCATGGTCTTTGATCTGGGGTAGATGGACCTGCTGGAAGATACGTCCCTTGACGAATTCCATCAAGTAGAAAGATGTCCCGATAATCGAGGTATCCAGACATAACGCATACACCCTCGGTGAAGGAAAATCCGCCGGCAGGGAGGAAAGGATCTTGAATTCGCGCTCGATCGCATGTGCTGTACTTGACATCAATTCACCTGGAGGTTTCTTCCGCAAAACATATCTGGCCCCCGTCTGATCGGTAATATAATATGTCGGATTACTACAGGTATCATTTCAAGGAAAATGGGAGAGAGGAGCCAGATTTCAATTTTATAAATATGAGAATGGAATGGTGCAGCGAATGGGTACAACGGACCTTTGGCCATACTCGAACTGATGGATTTGTATCGGCAGTTTCACCTGGGACATATGCTTTTGGAGATAACCAGCGAGTCTGTCCAAGTCGATCGGATGCCTGAGAAACAAACGCGCTGGTTGGTCAAGAGCTGGAGCAAGATGGCGGGTCTTGTAGAGTGGGGAACTCGCCTTGGTTGTGCCATGTTGAGTTGGAAATGGATGGTTGAAGTGGTTCAGCTGTATACTTGGGCTGAGTCTTTTTATATGAATTTCCTTCAGGGACCAAAACGATAACCTTGCAGAGGCTTCAAAACTAAGTTCGATTAACATGCCTTCACGCACCAGCGATGGTTGAAGATGTGCAGTGGTGGTTCAAGCTGAGTCTTCCCAATTTCCCAGTTGAGATTTTTTGAAATCACCCGAAAAGAAAACATGAAAACAACCAATCATCCGCTTCTTCAATCACCAACCGACTCAGCACTCAACCAAAACAACAACCATCTCGACACACCAGCCAGCTATCCAGGGCGATCATCCTTCGCTCCCAGTACCACACTCCCATCACCATCATCATCCATCGACAAGGTCACATGTTACGTATCCAGCCACCAATCAGAATTGCAGGCCCTCTCCGATCATCATGACCCTCCTAAGAATAACAACAACTCAACACTGGCAACCCATGCATTACTATTCCAAAATCTACGCGGCGATGCTCAAAAACTCGGTCTTGAGAGCGACAGTCTGGGCTGGGCCATCATCCAATTCATTCACAACCAAGATTCTCTCGGAAACCGTCTAGGCACACTCGCCAGTCTCATCGAAAGACTTGTCGCCCGCATCTCTGACCCTATCGGCCTCCTACTACTCTTACCCAAAAATCAACAACAATCTGGACCTCTAACACAGGATATCATCCTCAATCACATCCTACTCATCACATCATCCCAGCCATCCGATCCACCTAACTCAACCGAAACCGAACAATACCTATGTAATCTCAACGGCTGGAAGGGACTGATCGAAGGCGATCGCATCCTTTTCACTTCACCCAGCAACCCCATCAACCTCCAAGAAATAAACCAATTCGATCCTAGGTGAGCTAAAATTCAAACCAACCTCATCCTTAATCCACAAATCTGATTATCTTTTCTTTGCAATAGGTCTGTATTGTCTAGGGTCAAACCACCCACTTCCCTATCCAACGAGCTGACCTCTCCAGCTCAGCTGAGGTTTCCCATCTATCATCTTCTTTCACCGCCTTGCAAGACCATTACCATTCCACGACTGGGTAATACGTCGCCGGCTCGGGGTAGCACCGCTCAGAGATTAGCCTCCCTGTTCGCAACTCGATCCGAATCCGAACCTCTGACCCTCCCCGTACGAGTTATCGATCAGGCCTTAGATTCAGCCCAGCTGGATCAATCCATTACCCGGGCCGTCACAAATCGCATCAGAGATGCACTGGGAAGCCTGGAAGAAAATACGCTCGGTATCATACAAGACTTCATCTCTCGCCTCTCCATTTCCAAGCATCCCTCCAAGAATCCTTTAGATCATCTCTCATCGTCCTGTACGTTTATCTCTCATCTGCTGAAAATCGTAATCATACCAGCTGATTCAATTTCACTCCCGATCCTAGCTGCTTCACTCCACCTTGCCACTAACCAGGAAATTGGCGAGACAATCCAAGAAATGTACCGCCAAATCGATGAGGGACTTGATAGGGAGTACAGGCAAGAGATCGAGGCGACCGAGACTGAAGATGAAACGACCATGATCATCGATCATACCTTAGAGCTGATAGAGGAAGTCGTTTGTGCCGAGTTATACGATCGGATCTTTGAGGAATCTCAGGAAGATCAAGAATTGAGTGAAAAAATTGCTCAGTTAAATCTACTCGAGATAACCCTGTCAGTCTTGTTTTTTTTTTTTTAATCTTTTCTCTCAATCAAATAAAGGTCGGCTACCCGGTGTCTGAAGTGACCGCAACTCAACTGAAATATTAAATTGGCTCTTATCAGTGACTCCTTGGGTTTGGATTTGGAAAGGAGAGAAATGGACGACCCCGAAGGTATCATCGCCATTCGTACCGGCCTGGACGGAATCGTTGGCGCCGCTTCTGTCGGTGAGTCAAATAAACTTTACGCTGCTTTACCTACATGGCTCATTGATCTTGTTGGACTTCTACCATTTCGTGCGTGTTGATCAAATAGAATTATCTCGATTAGAAGATAGTGAATGTCGTTCCCCCTAAAGTTGGGGTCTATGTGACTGTTCACAAGCTTATCGTTGGTAGGTTCCTTTCATTTCCAACTGCCCGTTTTCACTTCTCACAATCCAAATCGCCTACTTAACGTTTGACCTCTAACGCTTCTTTCCCTCAAGATGGACTAAGCTCCCTGCCCCGATCCCAATGAAAAAAGAGGGAATCTCGGCAACTGCTGTCACAGGACAAACCCCTCAAGATGCAGACATCTCAAATGAAGTTGAAATGTCCAATACACTCAGTCGCACCGACATCCCGACCAATATCACTAGCATTGATAGAACGCTTCCAATGTCTACGCCTCTTCGTCCGCTACCAAAAGATCAACCTTCTGAAAGTGACCTTCTGGATGCCATACAAACTAGCCTCATTGATCCACCTGCCTCCCCTGCGACAAACTCTGAAGATGTCCAAACAAGAGCACCCGATCTCTCCAAAACTCCAGTGCCACGGCCCAATTCATCCAGTGCTGATCTCATTTTGCCTATATTAATTTATCTAATTATCAAGGCAACAGGAGACTAATATCTAATTTGAACTATGCCAATCGGTTTCGATACCATCGACTAGTTAAAGGGGAGGTAGATTACTGCTTGGTAAACTTTGGTGTTAGCTGTGAATTCATCAAGAATTTTGTTGGACTCGATGGCATATCAATCCAAGCGGCACAGCAGGACCCGAGTGACGAAACTTCGAGCTCCACGCCAAGGGGCTCCATTCGAGCTGGTTATGGAACCTTCCCTTCGTCTATGAAGCGCAGCCGGGAGAAGTTTGTAAACAATGAAGTTGAAGATGCCTTGATCGCAGCAAGTCGAGCAGTGAGTGGAGTTTTGATTGGAGGATACCAAAAAGTGATTTCCAGTGCGCTTTTGGACGCGCCTGCAGCGAAGCTAGGGCTGGCCGGTGGTACACGCTCGGCACCACGGACGTTGGAAGATGTAAAGAAACTTATTGGTTCAGGCCCCGGTGGACGACGTGAGGGAAATATCGGCAGTTGGAGTAACCGAGTCGGACTCCTCCGACGCAATCCGACCAACGAGCGACTTGACTCTTCTGAGTCAAATTTGTTGGCGAGTGACACTGCTGCTAATGGGTCGAACGCCGTAAAACGCTTGAGCTCGCTATTCCAGAACAACGGGGGATCCTCAGGTGCTCCTAGTACTCACTCGTCAACCCACCCACCTCAAAATGATGAAGAGCGTATCACAATCGGCCAGCGCATGTCTAGCTTCCCTGGACTTGGTAGATTTGGGCATCAAGCTTCCCGATCGAGAGAATTCCTTAACTTCCGGGGAGCGCAGAGCGGTCAGCAAATTTCCGCTCGTTGTCTTGCTTGGCTGTCTTAGAGCGCCTCCGTTACAATCAAACTGAATAATGTCTCGATTTTGTTGTGTTTTACAAAAAAAAAAAAAAAAGAAAAAGATGGAAACTCCATGGCTGGGACCAAAAGCCCATCAGTCAGAACTTGCAACAAATCCATTCACAGCGAGCCGATCGAAAGACTGGAGCGATGTGAAACTAGCGATCACTTACTCATGTCAGATATTCCGAGTAAGTAATCTTGTAAGATAAGTGCGCATCATACTCGAGTTAATCATTTTCATCATTATTCTTTTGCGATGGGGATCTTTGGTGATGCGTGTTTGAAAGTTCTGTTGGCTGATTATAAAAGGTTAAGCAAAATTGGCCGCGAAGCTGGCCTATGGTAATCCCCCGGTATCGCAATTTTGTGCCGACTTCATCCTGACCCTGTCAAGCCGTTTGCCAATGCAGCCTCAGCTTGACCCCTCATGTCGGTATGGACACATGTTCACAAAGTAATTGAACACAAAAAAAAAGCCAGCATAGTCTGTCAAGGCTTGACGAATATGTGCCTCATGTTGATACCAAATTATCTGTGTCTGTCTGTTGCAATTGTTTAGTACCATATATGGACTCCTCCTCAAGTTGTCGAGATGCGCTCATGTTTTTGTTTTTTTCCCATCATTTCTTCGATTTCGCTCAGTTGACTTTGTTTTTTATAGTATATGTGTTGTGATTTTAAGGTCTATACTAGTCCCTACACTTCCCTTTCCTTTAGTAATGGTTTCCTTTGAATAAGAAAAGATATGCTTGCTGCTTCATCTCATCGCTCAAAGGCTGTTGTGTGTCCAATGATCACTTAAGCCCAGGAGTATCTTAATACCAAAAGGTTCAGTGACATGACAGAGAAGCCAGGCCCGGTGTAATTGCTTTTTCAGGTGAACAGAGAAGATGGCCACTTCATTTCCACTAGAACTTTTACACCAACAGTTTTGTGTTGGTGTTGAAACAGTTCATCTTGTGTTGCAATATGTTTGATCAACTTGAAGTTGAATAGGATGCAGAAGAAAAAAAGTTGAAGTGGAAACATCTATGTAGAGATTGTGAAGCAACTGATGCTTAGTTTGATGCCTCCAATTTGTATCTGCAGTGGACCAGGTAAAGTATTCATTTTTTTCACCAATCAAGGGGTTGTCATTATAGGTTGGGTTAGTTGTGTCCATGGATAAATTTCAATCTTAAATTTTAGTTTGCAGTTTCAGCTTCACCTTGGCACCTTTTAACATTATGGATGTCATAATGTCTGTCAAGTGTACACATTATCACAATGATTGATTCAAAAAATAGAGTCAAACTATCTGGATGAAATATACTGATACCAGGATCATTAGATATCTTGTAGATACATGTATGCCACAAGTTTGTGCTTGAACTTTGGCAGTCTTGTATGAAAGAAGAGGTGAGGTGTAATTTGAGGAAGTTTCAAGGGCAGTGAAAGATGATATCTCACTGGAAGGGCTCAGAAGGTGGCACAGAAAAAAGACAAAAAACCAGTAATTTGATTTGTGAGACTTAGTATGGCTTGGCTTAAGTAAATAAATATACATTAGATCAATTTTTGGGTTAAGAATAATGAATGATAAATAAGATATTGAATAATAAGGAAGGGACAATTTGGAATACTATCAAGAATATTTCTGTGTAGACTCAATTAATTTATGAGTAACTAATAAGAAATTCTCAGTGTCTATATGCTTATAAGACTCATCAGCACATCAATAATGGAGCACAAAATGAGGATGATGGAACACACAGGAAAGAAGCTTGGAATCCAACAGTTTGTGATATTTGAGTTGGTGTGATGATGGTGACAAGGAGAACATTTTTTAAGATATTTTTTGGGTACCAAGTACTATTCATGATCATTAATAAATCTCAAAATATCATTCTGTTGGTTCGTTGATGGTTTGAAGTCTACACTCTTAATTCCTACTAGCAAGAAAGAAAGTATTGTCAAATTTCTATTGGATAATTTCATATGGATATTATGGATATTTATGGCTTAATTTACTGCCAATGAGTTGCCTATATAATCTTTCTTTCCTTCAGCATTTCTCCCTTCCCAAAGCCTGTGAGATCATTATTTATGTTTGAGGGGGTGTTGGTGTTATTGGTTTACTATCCATGATCTCCAATGGAATGGCCATCAGGTCAGCATCTTCCAGGAGATAAAATAGATAATCATTACAGCTTTTATACCTTTCAATTCAAGACATCCCAGAAAAAAAATCTTTTATCATCATGGCATAGAGTATTGATTCCACCAAGATATCATGAGATTTCAGTTTTCAACTTTTCTCAAACTACCAGTATGTTGTTTGTTATGTTCAATTAATGCAAGAAAAAATTGCATATCTAGAAGCAATTGAGATGCAGTAACACCAGCTCCCCCTTCTACTTTTGCATGTTACCTGCTTTCAGTCAGTAACATTTTTCCTGTGAAGTATACTGCATCTAGAAGCTACGGAATCCTCTCAGCATGTTACTAGCTAAACCATTTCCCATGCTCTTAGCTTTAGCACCATTGAATTGATTGTTGATTTCTGAATGTTATGGGTGTCTTGATTTTTTTTTTTTTTTCAGTTGATTTGAATAACTTGCATGTATAAAGCCTTACATTGAATGAACTGTCTGGAAGAATGGCATTATTTCATTAAGATTTTGCAAACATTCAAGGAACCTCATGTATTTCTCCTCCCCTTTTCTTGCATCTTTTTGGCTTCTTCCCTCCTAGCATCCTTCCTAGGCTAATAAGTCAGCAGCAATGATTAGTTACTCACAATTGGTCTATTTCTATTTGTTCTGAATTGCATTGAAGATAATTGCTAGTTCCGCATCAGAGAAATCAATCTATGTTGGATATCAGTTAGAATGCAAGACAAAAAAGGTTGCTTTTACTTTCAGGGAGGCCCAGTAGCTCAACCTTTAAACAAGTATTGGGTTGTCAAGATTGAATGTAGTAGAAGGAAGAGAAGTGGAAAATAACCCGAGAAAACACATTTAGACACAAATTACAAAACTTAAATTTATTTTAGCGCACATCCAGATTTCAAAGGTAAAAGAAAGGACGGAAAATGGCATAAAGACAGAATCAAGAGACCAGTTGGGCAATTATTTCAAGTTGCAATCAGATACGGTGTGTTGATCTGCAGAACGGGTACGTATTCAAGTCTTGCTACTCCCGGTGCTTGATGACTGCATTAAAACCAAGCAAAAACGAGCTCGTACTCAAGATTTAGATGGGCAGATATACCAAGTTCCCTTTTTCAAATAACAGCCTGGAATATTTCGTCAACGGCATCCAAGCTTTTTAGTTTTTTTTCTGGGTTTAGACAGCATATGAAGACTCTAGTTCATTCCCAAATCAATCGACCTGCGTCAAAAAAAAAAAAAAAAGTAATGGTTAGTGGAGTGTGGTTAGATCAAGGTTAGTTCCGAGGGACTTTTGGCAAATCAAGTTGGAGGGTTAAAAAATAATTTACCATCTTCGGCAATTGATGCTGAAGCAAGCTTCTTGCCAGTAGGCTTGGTAGAAGTCGCACTGGGTTGGGGTGAGCGAGTCTGGGCGTTCATCCGCAGACGCTCCTGCTCTCGCTTGTGGGCGGAAAGGTGACTGAGTCGTTCGGCCTCTTCGGCAGCTTTGAGGGCTTTGGCAGCCTCTTTCTTTTTGGCATTTTGGCGCTGGCGCTTTGATAATGCTTGTTCAGACGCTTGCTTGGGCTTAGATGAGGTTGGAACGGAGGATGTGGAGCCAATGGAGATTGAGATGCCATTTGGGCGCGAACCTGCGATTTGGAATGATGCAACACAGCAACGTAAGCAATTACCTGAAGTATTTAACGGTACCAATCAACGAAGGTTATGGGGGGAGGCAAAGGTACGTACGCTTTGATTCCGAAACTTTTTCCCATCCATCCTCAGGGTCACTTGGAGCTAATACTGGATCTTCTGGCTCAGGACCAACGATGTTCATAACCCTGGCCATTTTGAGGGGCTTTTGGACATCCTCGTCAACTGAAGTGAGTAAATCGACGCGAAATGGAAAGAAACAGATGAGTTCACCCTGCAAGCATATGTTCCAAACGGAAAGATAGAACCGACTCATGTCATCCACGATAGTTTTCCGGGCCGGTTGTTGATGCCTTTCAGCGTATGGTCTCTTGGGTTTATTTTGATTGACTTGATTGGTTTCATTTTTGGCAGGAGCGAGTGGAGGAAATTCTTGGTCATTGATTTTATCTGCTGCCTTTTTGGAGACTTTCTTTTTCTTGGCAGTTTGAGACTGGGCATGAGGTGGCGCTGGAGCTTGACTGGGTTCGACTGGTTGAGCTTGGGGATCTGGCGGAGTGTCGGGAACCGATTCTGGTGTAATGACCGCCGGCTGTGCAATTGATGAAGACTCCTTGGGATGTTCGTGGCGCTCTACAAGAGAGGCGGGCGGTGAAGGGCGGGAAGATGTGTCGCCTTTCTTGGCTTTCTTCTTCTTTTTTGATTGGATAGTTTTCTTGTGATTGGATGGGGTAGTCCCGTTGGGCGGTGAGTTCGAGCGACCGACAAGGACGATACCTCCGATCAGACCAGCTGTGAGGCCGAAGAGTGCGAGATCCGTCCAAGAAAGTGTAAATGTAGGCATGCTGTGGGACGATTATTAGCTGCGACTAGTTTGACAAAAAAAAACCATGCCTAAAGAGCGTAAATTATCTGGTCAGAAGACTGAGCGTGTGGGATGAATTTAGTGAGAGACACCTTGCTTACTTGTTGGTCAATGTAGTAGATCACCGGAAGCAGCTGGCGATTTGAGTGTGGTTCCACGTGACGTCACTCTGAACAAAGGTGAGAGTGTACGCTACTACGCGATCGGGTTGACCGCATCTCCCCGGGGGGGTTACGGCCACCTCGAAGTCAGCATCCAACCACCTGGCTTGCATTGGACTAGGAAAGCAGCTTGAATCAGTGATGTCAGTCGCCAACGGTGCATCATGTTGCGTTTGGAACTTGGGCCCCAAAATCAAAGTCTTAAAAAACGCAGCTGGTTGCTCAACCAAGTTTCTTCCAGCGTGGGTTCAGCCGAAGCAGGGTAAAAGTGGGTCACTTGGTTTTTTTGTTTTCTTCTTGATTTTCTTCTAATTAGCCCGGTTCACATAGGGGATTTTTAGCAAATCCGTAACCGCACGTCAGCAAGCTTTCCCAGCCAAATTGGCTGGTGCGTCGGGTTATAGTTTGCTGATGTGTTACGGATTTATGTCCTATGTGAACCGGGCTATTATGATGTTTATACACGAATTGAAAACATGAGGAAGGGAATATAAAGTAGACTTAATGCTTGCTCACTCAACATATAAATATGTTGGGGATAGTACTGGACTAGCAATTTAAAAAAGGAAAAGAAAAAGAAAAAGAAAAAGAAAAAGAAAAAGAAAAAGAAAAAGAAAAAGAAAAAGAAAAAGAAAAAGAAAAAGAAAAAGAAAAA
>SMGU01002626.1:0-10223 GCA_004348175.1 Puccinia novopanici | reverse complement strand
TTTTTTTTCTTTTTTTTTGCAGTTTGTGATGGATTGTCCGTTTTTGGGGGCAGGGGGATTTTGTTGATATGAGAGCGTCTTTGATGGGTGGCCTCATGGATAACACTGCGCTGCTTACGACGCGACGCTTTTGTTTTCGACGTGATGGGCGGCAATCCTCAGAAAGCCATAAGTCCGCCTCTCCTGAAAAAAAGAAAGGAAGGGAGAAAGGCCAAGTGATGAGAAAAGGAACGCGACAGCAAGGAGTTAGAAAAGAGACGAACTTATTCCCAAAGGATAGACGAGGACGGTAGCGACGAAGAGGCCGATGACGAGGCCAAGGGAGACCTCGAGGAGCTGCTGGCCGACTTGAAAGCCGGAAGTGAAGGAGTGAGACGAGTCGGAAGTATTAGCAAAGTAGAGCAGGCCGCCGTTTCCGAGACCTGAAGGAAGCTGAAAAAGGATCGGGACGAGGGCGACGATGAACGAGGTGCCCTGGAAGAGTCGGCCGTAGATGTTGGCCAGGAAGCCCACCACGAACGAGCCCAGGGCCGAGCTGATGTCCGGTCGATTCGCGAACGCCCGCGTGGCAAAGTGGTTCGCCGTGTATCCTCCAGATGCCAGGATGACCATCACCCAAATCTCCTTCGAGTTCAATCGCGCCTGCTGCCTCATTGCTAGGAATAACGCATACCCTGGCACAACAAGGAACGTCGACCACAGCGGGATCGTCATGTGGTACCACCTATCTTGTCTGTGTGACATTTCGCAGGTTCCTTGTACTGCAACCTGAACTGCCTTGCCCGAAAATAACGTCCAGACTTCCGCTCCCACTGAAATACCAAGACCCAAAAATACTAAAAAGATTTCACCTCAATAAGTTATTACTCCTCAAGATATATTTAAAAAAAAAAAAAAATCAAAGGTGAAGGAGAGCACTGACATGCATAAATGACAGCCCAAATTAAGCGGACACTACCGGAGACGATGCTTCTGGATTGGAGCTCGAGGGCAGCGCAGCAGACGAGCCAACCGGGGAGGATGAGTACGATAGAGGAAGCAATGACAGCCGAGTAGCAAAGTAACCGGTGGAGGCGAGGCGGCGGCGACAAAGCTAGTGAAGCCCGTGACGACAATCTCAAAGATTTGCGACAGGACGTCCGACTTATTGGCCACGAAGAGCTGGGCGGCCACGAGCCTGCACCGAGTGGCGCCGAGATGAGCACGTCCAGGAAGCTCGAGCTGAACGCCGCTGGGCCGATAAACGCACTGCACAACCCCCCAATCAGGATTGTTTGCCAGCTTGAGTACTCTGGTGGCGCTCGCATCAGCCGAGATATCTCTTGACTTGCGTCTTGCACTCCAATCTTGTCATGCACAACTTCCCAATGTAAGGTGGCCAAGTCCGTCAACTTGCCCAAATCAACATTGGTGATTGCTTGATGAACTTGGTTTCGGATGTATGGGTAGCTGAATCTTGGAATGAGAAGATGCAGATCCTGCATTCACTAAATAAATAAAAAAGCAATTTCAGGACGTTGCTTCTTTCAAGATATGAATATTGATATAATAAGGAAAATACGGACGAGTAAATTAAGACGACTTGTAAATCGATTTCCAAGACCCTAGCGGTGGCCAAGACCTGAGACTCGAGTCTATGAGAGGGGCCACCAAACATCATCAAAGCCCTCGCGAGTTGGAGGATGAACTGTTGACGTTGGAGGATAGCGGCGACATGCATGGTAATAAAAATCTCCTCCTCGCGACGCTTTTCGCGTTTTCTGCGGGCGAACTGGTTGTGCTGATGAGCCTTGACGGGCACTTGTTGGGATAATTGTAGATATGAGAGGGCAGGCGAGCGGGGTCACGGCCGGCGACTTCTCGTTACCATATAACTCCTTGCAAGGTGTCCCGGGCGTGCTGCCCGAGGCCGAGCCGCACTTCTTGGCTTTAAGGACCGCCGACTCATTGTGGAATTTGTCGGCTTGATGGCGTCTCCAAGCGCTTTGAGACTAGCCATGCTGCTGGACTTGTGGATCCGGGACTTGAAAACCGAGCCCATGCTGCTGGTGGAACTCGAGGAAATTCCGAATTGGCCTGCCCGACCGTTGGGCGTGGGGACCTCAGACGACACGATTACCCCTTCTTCCGAGTGTCTCCTGCACAGAATCCGGTGCTGGACGCTCTTCGGGGCCCACCTTCGTCTCCTGCGGCCGCTTGACTCATCTGGCCGTAAGGGTCGTCGGAAGTCGTTATGAAAGCTGGGGTGACGGGGCAGGAATTCTGCAAAGCATCACCGGCAGTCGGCGGCGTATATCTTGCCAATCGGAATCCTGATTTTTGCGCAGCCGTGCGATGTGGTTTGCTAATGGGGCGGCCACCCCGCCGAGCGCCATAGCACTGGCCTGTAAGGCCCCAACGACCCCGGCATTGGAACGAGCGCCTGATGGCCTTTCCAGGTCAAATTTTTTGACCATCTGGGAGAACCCATGGGCGATCCTCTGTCTGGCACTGAAGACGGCATCAAATGACGAGCGCGTGGAGGAGGCAGGTCGTTGTTCTGGTTTCCCTGAGGCGTCTGAGTGTGCGAGTCGGACCGTTGGTGAGTGGGCGGAATGTTCTTCGGTGGAGCATGGGGGCCATCCAAGCTGGAATGTCTGCTGTGTTCACCAACTTCTGATTCCTCGTCCGAACCATAGTTGATGAGGGTAGCCGAGGAAGACTGGGCACTCGAGGGATGGTTGTAAAGGTGGAGCAGCGAGCTCAGCACGCCATTGCTCACCGGCATGCCGGCCCCCTTCAAGCCGGGGCGATTGGCGCCGGCGCCGGAAGAATACAAGCTGGCGCCGAGGGCGCGATTTTCCCGCACGGTGGCATTGTGGGAGGCAGCCGTACCGAGCCGCTTTCCCAGCCCGCCCGGGCCGGATCCCTGGCCGGGATTGGGTTGCGACGAAAGGAGGAGGACATGTTGAACTTGTGAATAGACACCAGGTGGGCCGCCTCGCGCGTGAAAGTCCGCGGCTTGCGATTCGGGTTCGAGGGTAAGCCATCGCGTTCTCCAAACGGCTGAAGTCGCGAGTTGACGTCATTTCATGCAACCAAAAAGGTCCGAGTCAGCAAAAAAAAAAATCAAAAATTAATTGTAACTTTCACGCGCAAAAAAAAATATCCCGAGATGGGGATTTAATCAGCAAGACGAGATGTGCATGACAGTCAGGGGGTCAATCTGAGATCCTCAACCGCCACGTGAAATCGTAAAAGCGAATTATACATTTATGGTATTCAAAATTCGGATGTAAAATTTGACATAACATCAAAGTTTGATTTTTTCGCAGGGGATTGTCAATAAAGTTTTATGAAATTTGACATTTCCCTGCGAAAAATTTTTATGGAAATTGACTTTATGATTTTATATTGAATTTGAATACCATAATTGTTATTTGCGTGTTCACTCGTGTTCAGCATTCACGTGCCGACATGCACGCAGATCGCCGTATATGTAATTATGCACTTAGTTGCATGACTGAATAAGCCAATTGGCTGCCGCGCCGGGCGGGCAAGCGGCTTGAGCGTGCGCCGGGCCTGCCGGCAAGCGGAGTAAGGACTGCAGATGGTGCCGCCCCTTGGGGATCAAGAGCAGGTCTCTGTTTCTGTGTCTTATTAAAATGCATCTTGAGAAGGAATGTGATTGCAAATATTATAATTGCAAGCGCAAAAAGGATATATGATATGGTATTGCGAATTCGTTTTCTTTGAAAGAAAAAGAAAAAGAAAAAAGAGCGGAGGTTGATATGGCTCTGGAAAGGCAACAATAGTGCGAATATTCAAGAGGAAAGGAGAAAGTGGGATGGAAGGAGAAAGGAAAAGAAAGAGAGCCAGATACTAACAATGTCCAGATCAGAGTCGGGAGTTCCGGGTCGCGATGTCAGGGCTAGGGTGGCCATAGGGGTGGTGGCGTGGGACGATAAGCGTCCTCTGAAGGAATGGGAGTGTTTGGAAGAGAAGAAACGGGAGATCTGAGAGCGATAAAGATTGTGACGATACTGGTGAGAGGGGTGGAGGGGTCGGAGGCTGAGTGAGTGTAGGGGCGGTGGAAGGAAAGTAAGGGTTAATGTTCGACAGGCAGAGGATGAATTAGCTCTGGTGTTAATAGTGGTAGAGAGGGCGAGCGATGAGGCCGAGTTTTCACGTGAGTCAGAAGGCTCCTCGAGATGGGCTAGCTGATGCCGTCTAGCCGACTCAGCAGACAACTGCTCGAGGTCGGACGAGCAGGTAGACGGATCGAGAATGGACGAGAGAGGTGGTGACTACTACTAGTGGATGTGCTAGGGGCAGCAGAAGAAGTGTTAGGAAGATACTCCTTGCGGTGATGAGGTAAGGATGACGGTAAGAGTGATCGGAAAGAAGGTCAGTGCCAGAAGAGTCAGGCTTAGAGTGGGAGGAGGAAGAATGGGGTTGATGGGACTGGTGGGAGGAAGAAGAGGGCCAATCGTCGAGCTCGGTGGAGTCCCTCTCTCTTAGCCCGACCCATTGTACCCTCCGTTTTTTGTGCGGTGTGGTGAAGGAGGGGGAGGAAGTTGAAGAAGGGTCTAAGGCAGGCGGGGCGATAATCGTCGGGAGCTCTTTGGCCGAACTGCGGGCTGATGGAGTATTGGGGTGGATCGCACTAAGACTAGTAATCTTCGTGACCGATGGGGATGCTTATGATCTTGCTGAGCGATTTGAACATAGCTTCACTGGTCTGTCCATCTACTGCAGCAGTACTAACAGCCAAAGCAGCAGCTGATGAAGATGAGCCGAGTAAGGGCCGGTGAGATTGATGGAGGGAGGAAGTTGAGGATGAATGTCCCGAGTCAGAATGGTTGCTATCATCATTATTACGGCCAATATTGCTGGTAGACGGGATGAAGTGAGTTGTTGACTGTTCCTCGATTAATCATGTTCAGCTTCGAATGGCTGTTGTTCTTGCAGATAAACCTGCTGGCTCAGTTCCTGCTGTTGTGCTTCTGCAGTTGGCGCCTCCGGAGGATGGTTGATTATAGACAGGCTTTGGCTTGGAGAGGCCATATTTGTGCCGTGAAAAATCAATGATAAATAATAAAAAAAAAAAAAAGTGTGATAGGAAAAGGAGAATGAAAAAGAAAAAAGTTTCTGAGTATTTATGTCTCTGTACAATCAAGGCACTGAAGCGCAAGGCAAGAGAGAAAAATGACACTTTCCCCTCGGGAGTTTGAGGCCTTTCTTTATGTGAGAGAAAATTAGGAGGTATCCCAGTTGGTGACCAAGAAGACAGAGAGGGGCGAATAGCGAGAAGCGAGTTGGGGAGTGTGCTGGCAGTGATGGCTAAGGCTGGAGCGCCCGGGGTGAGAAGAGATAGGGCGATGGACTCTGAGAAGGGAAGGGCCCAAGTGAAAGGCCCGCGAAGTGGTAACAGTGTACCGCAATCCAGTAGTCAAATTGCGAGTGGCACGAAGAGAGTCAGGAGGGAGATCGATTGGATTGACTGATTTGTGGTTCCTTCTTTGGGAGATCCTTGAGAATGAAGATCGAAAAGACCAACAATAATAATAATACTCTAGTGGGTTGATTGGCTTCTATCACTCTTCTTTTTCTCTTCAATTACTTCTGACCTTGCTGTTTTCAAGTGATGGATTGATGAGCAGGAGAGGGATTGGATGGACGCCAATGTCAGGTTTGGGCCTGGTCTGGTTGGGAGCAATCTGATGATTGGCGATGATGCAATGGAGCTAGTCGGATACCCACCAGGCTAACTTGATTCTTCGAAAGGACTCTGATCTCTCTCTCTCTGTGTGTGTGTGTTTGTGTTTATTGACCACGTTCCTGTCCTTTTGGGGATGCTCTCCTCGGATTGTACACCTCTCAGTATCCAGTTGGGGTTCGAGATGTTGATGGCATGGAACTACTTATTCGACGGTCAAGGAGGGAAGAAAGTCGGCGGGCAAGAAGGTATATAAGCCTCCCCAAAAAAGTGCTTCTTTCTACCAATAAGGTTTTCGCCGTAGATGGTGGTAGCTGCTAATTGCTGATCTCCCTATGAGTCGTGGAACGTCAAGTAATCGGCAAGTTTGTGGATGACGACGGGCTGCTTGTTGGGAGAGGATGAGTGGTAGTACTTTTAACCCGGTGCAGCAGTGTGAGGGTGGCGGCTTTGCTAGCGAGAGGAGGCAGGGTCAGGGGCGGAGAAGCAGGCGAAAAGAACGCAACGAATCTGGACCCCGTTTCAGCGCTGCTTCTTCGGCAAGTGTAGAGAGAGTAATGAAGAGATACGGTATGAAACAAAACAAAACAAAAAATTAGTTGCACGGCTGACGAGGGAGCCTTAGCACTGCCCGGTAGCCTGACAACCTTCCATGTGCGCGGATGACGGCCATGTGCTTTTTTTTTGGGGGGGGGGGAGTCGAAGGGATGGTTGAATGGAGTGGAAATGAAACGCCTCAAGACGACGGACGAGGCCGTCCCTTGCCGGCCGGCGGGTGAGACTCCCTTTCGACAGACTTGCAGCCGCACCACATTTTGCCATTGTCTCCCCCCAACCTTTCTTCAGCCTCCCAACCGCCGACCCTCCCCTTCCTTATTCGGGGCCTTCCTGTAGCAGATCCTTCCTCTCGCAACTACCATGGTCCCTCCTTTTCTTCTCTCCAATCCCTCCTTACCACCGCCAATGGCAAAAATAACAAATACATCCCTCGTGCTCTTGCGCTCCGCCTCCAAGCTGTACACAACACGTCAAGCGACCGGAAATGGTGCAAGAAATGCTATGAAAGAGGAAATTGCAATCTAGCGGAAGGTATGGCTTTACTGTCTGATAGGTCGTCGGCAGTCATAACAATTCAGCGAGAAGGCAATTCCCAATCAGTCGCGCAGGTGCGGCCCGCGTTACCATGCTGCCTGATTATTGCCATCCCCGGGATGGACCAGCCAAGCGCACTCTGATCAGCCCCCCCCCCCTATACACTCTCTCCGGTCGAGTCAACGCAAAAAAACAAAGCTTTTAGTGCGTCGAAGCATACGAACGTCGAGAAAAAAACAAGACTTGAGGTAACAAAGTGTTGCCACGTGCACACAGTGTGCAACCCGGCTTGAGATGCCCTTTGCACTCTCGTCGTAGTTCAAGAGAACCTCTTGCATCCTCCTCCTTAACTCTCCTATGTTGTACATATCTCGGCACAGTCACAGAGTCACTCGTGGGCTATGGTTACCTACTTTTCAGGAGAATAAGCTAGAAAACTGGAGAAAGACATCAATTCAGATTTGATCAAAATGAGAAGAAGAAAATGAGGGTGTTTGGGGGACAGATGCATGAGATGTGGGCCAAGATCAGTTGAGTTGATGTGGCTCGTATCGCGGGGAAGAGGGACTGGGATCACAAGACCTTAGTTTCACCACCCCTGGGCGTTCCTCACAATCGGTTCTCGATCAGAGTGTCAGAAAGGGGGAATACACTGGCCGTCCCCTCTTCCCTCCGTCAGCACTGGGCGGCTGCTCTTTTTGACCAAAAGCGCTAGCGTAGCGCAAGCCCAAGTTATATGGGCTTGCAGCTAACAGGAAAACCTGTTTGCTGCCACCAAAACATGCTTATAGGCTACGCTACGCTAATGCTCATGTTCATGTATCTGGCCCAGCTTCGCTTCCGTGGTGGAGAATTTGATGCAACCTTGACTTACTACAATACCAGTTTAGTTTACCAAGTGCACAGCTTGGGCAACGTAGATTAAGCTCAGATTGTTTCAGACCCAAGACCTCAATAACATGAACAACAATCCTCTCAAGATCCAGAATCCAACCATTCTGAGCTTTTAAAGCACAAGCTGGAATTTCATCAGGCTACATTAGGAGTGCGGTCACAATAACTTTCAGTAAGAATAAGCTGAGACTAACTGCTATGTGCGCACATACCTGGTTTAATCATTTGATTCAGATGATTGGAACTTTCCTAGAAATAAGACACAGAAACTCACATAATTCAAAGTGAATATGGCCTCCAATAAGCAGGACACTTTGTAAGGAATAAGTTTGAAGGCAAGGAGTGAAGGCTTTTCTTGCAAAACACCGTGGAGCCTTTATAAGTGAGGCAGCAGCAGCTGCCAGAGGCATGATGTAGATAGAAAGCTGAGGCAAGAAACAAATAAAGAAGAGTATCTTCAGAGCTTTTGTTGTGCTGAGCAGAAGATTGCATTTGCTTTTGTTAGTGGCAGAGGATAATGTACAGCAGGGAGAAATGGTGGAGGAAAAGCGGATGGAGAGTTGGTGGTGGTCATTAGGGGTTGTGGGGATTGAATGGGCAGATGAGGGTTGCTGCAGGGGCAATGGAGACTGGACTGGGTAGTTCAAGGGTTTGGGATTGGATGGTGGGGCCTGAGTGATGAGGCGGACACAGGGGCAGCTGAATTGGGGTGTTGCAGCATAGAGTAGAGATCAATGGCTGCTGAAGTGCAGGGATTTTGGGTTGCAGGAGATCAATGGAATGCAGGTAGCAGGGAGTGAAGTTGTGGTTGGTAGAGCAGGGCAATGGTATCTATCTATCTATCTACATAGACAGAGTGCAGATATCAAGAGTAAAGAAGAAGCTTCAAAATTACTCAATGCAGATATTCAGAATCTCTTTCCAGTGGTAGACAGCACAGAGCAGTGAAAGGGAGTGTTGGGTATACTGACAAGTGCTATTCAAGTCTTCTGTCTTCTGCAGTGAAATCAAAGAGGGCTCAGTACAAACACAGGAGAAACTATCAGCCTATCAGCTACGTGGGTTTTCTTTCCACATATTGGGGGCCTCATCAGGAGCTCTTCTTCCTGTTTCATTGTCAGATGACTTCTCAAGTGCAGGCAACAGTTTCATTTTATTTATTTTATTACTTCCGGCTCAACATGAGCAACAATCCTTATTGTCAGGGCAGGCGAGGAAAACTCACAATGCCACCAGCCAAGCTCATCCCCCCCCCCCACCACCACCAAAGGGCAAGGGGTATGGGCTTTCTGACCAACAGATGGTGGATTTGCTGGAGGAAATGTTGGGAAATTGCTAAGAGGGGTGGCACAGCCAAGCCAAAGCCTTCTGGGGCTAAGATTAGATGGCAGGATTATCCAGGGGTCCACTTCAGTGTGGAGGCAGTGGACCAATTTATCAGTTGGTATGAAGAAGTGGCAACATGAGGCAACATGGTTCACCAAATCAGGAACTTCATCCTCATGGAGAAGGAGTTGTGGCATGTGGAGGAGATGGACAAGTATGAGGAGAAGGACTGGGAAAGGATCAAGAAGGAAATCCTGGATAAGTGGGAATGTGTCATCAGCAGTATCTTTGTCAGCTTGCTACTATTTAGAGACAAGCTTATATAGAGCAAATATACCAAAATAGAAATAGTATAAATATATCATGAAACTAGAAAATATTATGATAATAATTAAACCAATGGATTCTCCATCTAAATAACCTAGGGTCATCCTTGGAAGGTATTCCTTAAAATTCACCCCTTCATACCTTTTAACAAGGCAACCTTAGGGAGAAAAATATCTGAGGACTCATAACATGTCTACTACATTACACAAACATGTTACACACCCTCTAGACGAAATATAAAGCTAATAAACATATACATAAACATATACATAAACATAAAATATAAACATATATAATACAAAATTAATAAAGAAAGAATATAAAATAATAATGTACTATGAGAAAGATCCCATCCTATGCAGGTGAAACTATTTTGAATTAGCAATTCAAAATGAATCTATTTTAAGCGCCAGGAATGATTTAATATCCCACAAATTTGAAATAAATAAACTAGTGGGAATAATCCCACAATACAACAAAATGCCTCAAAATGACACATATTGAAATGTCTACCTGTCAAAGAGAAGGACAAGGGACCCCCTAGAAGCTACCAGATGATTAACAGCCATCTGAATTCGTCCTCAGGGTCCAGAACAGGCTTATAAGTGCAGCTATTCCTCCTTGGAATCTTTCTCCCCAGCTTTTTTCACCAGTAAGTGTTCTACTCAGTGCTTTCCACTAATCCCAATATTAGTGTGCAGTCTTGTAGAAATTACCAGTGCTCTTAAGGCCTTCCATTTCATCTCCAAGCCACCAAAACACCCATTACCTTACATAGTGGCCTTTCCTTGGAATCTCTCCTACAGGAATATTAGTGTAAGTCCTGCTCCTGTTGAGTTTCCACCTTAATCCTCCCTTGGGTATCTTAAAACCCTGTTATCAGGCC
>SMGU01002622.1:0-10066 GCA_004348175.1 Puccinia novopanici | reverse complement strand
AAATTGGCGTTGGAGCCAATTTTCAACCTCGATTCCAGACCGGCCAACACCATAAGATCACTATTCAAAGAGGTCATACATCCCACCGACACTGTAAGAGCACTCTTCAAAGAGTTCATCCATCCCAATCTACTCACAATCAATCAATTTTACTTTGATATAGGCATTCCACATATTGATATTCCCCGCCCAAAATGGAACATCTATCAAATATTGAAGAAGTATTGGATCCAATGTTCTTTGAGATACCTATCAACAACCCACCCCTTTCGAACACCTCCTCCCAGTCCAAGTCCCAAACCACGCCAAACACCCAAGCCAAGGCTTCCAAATCAAAGAAAATTACGAAAGATGCTGACCGCAAGGAGCCTCACATCTGGACTTCCGAGCAAAAAACAAAACTTCTCGAGCTGATAATCGACTACACTCGCCGCGGGCACGGAACAGACAATGCCAACTTGAAGAAAGATGCCTGGGTGGCATTGACAAATGACCTAAACAATGTCTACAACACAAGTCTCGATATTCAGCAGGTACAGAACCAGAAGGGGGCCTTAAGGAAATCCTACCAAGACTTCCGCTTTTTGCGTGATCAATCTGGTTTTGGATGGGATCCGGATCGTGCAACCCCAACCGCAGATTCTTCTACATGGGACGACCTCATCCAAGCCCACCCTCGACGTAGCTTCGAAAAGCTGAGGGGTAAATCATTCCCCTGGTACGATCTTGCTGAGGAATTATTCTCCGGGACTGTTGCCAGTGGGTCAATGGCCGACCAAATCTTTCCTGCCGCTGGTACTCAATCGCATTCAGTCTCTCCAATTCCGCTGGGTAGATCACTCTTCTCTTCTGAACCAACAAGTGGAGGTGGAGATAATCGATCGAGAGGTTTAACCGCGCAAATGAAACGTCAACTGGCCGCTTTGGATGATGAAGACAATCAAGATGATACTGCTTCGACTGAGCAGTCAATTTCTATGTCTAAGCGAAAACGCACCCGGGAGACGAAGATGGATGTAGTTGGCGATGGTATCCAGGGCCTCATCAGTGCTATTGACAAGGCCTCGGCTGGATCCAAAGACCTCGTAGGAGCGATAGTGTCCATGGCCACCAGTCATCTTTTGACTCAGCCAACTGGTACCACAAGTCAGCAAACGACCGTGGTGACTCAAACCGCATCTGAGGATGCTCTGGATAAGCTTCGCAACCACTTCATATCGATAATAACCGAAGAAGAGTACATCAATTATGTTGGAGTCCTCGAAAACGAAACAAAGGCCCGCACTTTCCTCAAATTAATTGACACTACCTCCATCGGTATTTGTCAAAAGTGGTTGAAAAAGGAATCAGCCAATCGTGCATGATTCTCTTTATCTATTTATCTCTCATTTCTCTCTCGATCTACTGTTCAAGTTTGATTTATCTATTTATGTATCATTTGTCTCTCGATCTATTTCTGTTCAAGTAGATTTTACTATTTATCATTTCCCTTAGTCATTCATTCTACTGTTCAAGTTTGATTTATCTATTTATGTATCATTTGTCTCTCGATCTATTTCTGTTCAAGTAGATTTTACTATTTATCATTTCCCTTAGTCATTCATAAGTGCAATTTCAAAGCAACACAATTTCCAGTCAACGCAAACAACAACTAAAATGCAGCTAAAATGCATAAAGAAACATAAGCAGCAATAAAAAAGAGATCGAAACGAGCAGGCAACAAAACAAGCAGAGGCAACAAAACAAGCAGAAAATGCATAATGAAAGATCAAAAAAAAAAGTGATCAACACGAGCAGTTGACACAAGCAGTCAACACAACAAGCACAGAATGCATAAAGAAAGATAAGCATGATCGATAGATCAAGATGGGCTGCAAAAAAAAAAAAACAGCGGTGGACCAAAAAAAAAAAAAAAAAAAATCAAGCGGCGGACAAAAAAAATTGAAACTGATGAGATTGAAACGAGCAGAAAAAAGTTATTCAACAAAAGCAAAGCAAAGCAGTGAAAACAAAATGGGGATTAATTGACATGTTGGCTTCTGGCCAATGTGTATGAGGAATACTGTTTCCACATCTTGGCAGCCAAGCAATCTCGCCGATGTTTCATTATGGTGTCCTCTTGGCCTGCACGAAGAGAAATCGAAGGCATAGAAGGGTTTGTTGGTCCAGATGGACCATCATGACATTCTACATTGGGTCGTGTCCTTCATGCTTTCTGATGTAGTTCCACATCATATATAAGCCATACACCAAAAGGACCTGTTTAGGCAATTCCACCTCAGGAGTCGACGCAAGAATTCTGTATTTCTTCTTCATACAGCCAAAAATCCGCTTGATAATGTTGCGAAGGGATGCATGCCGCAAGTTGTACAATTCCTTTGCGTTGCTTGGCCTCTGGGAAGCGATGGCCTGCTCCTTGAGGTGATATCGAATGCCACGGTAAGGAGTCATTAAACCGTGGCGGAGGGCGTATCCTGCATCAGCCAGCAGGTAATTCTTGTCAGGGAGTTTGAGTCCTTTTGCATAGGCATCGTTGTAGACTCGAGTATCGTGCGCGCTACCCTCCCATCCAGCCAACACAAAAATGAATTCAAATCGGAAGTTGACAGCGGCCAATATGTTCTGAGCCACGTATCCTTTGCGGCATCGCCAGGCGGGCTGCTTCACTGCTGGTACTCATGCTTCCACCAGAACCCCGTCAACCGCACCGACTGCATTCTTGAAAGCACTGTATTTGGGGTTGGATTGTAGCTCGGGTGGTTGTGTGCAAGAATCAGAGTTGAATTGCACATATTTTGGGTATAAGTAGATAAGTGCATCAAGCACCTGTGCAAAGTATCTAAACATTGTACTTGTCAGTATTTATCCAAGCATACAATAAGGCAAAAAAAAAAAAACACATGTGCACCGTGAAGAGGCCTCTGCGAAATTTGAGGGCTGTTTCGCGCATTGAGTTGTTGTATCGCACAACATTGAGAAATATTAACACTTGCTCTTCAACACTGACGGAGTGTCCATCCTTCAGTAGTTCATTTTCACGAATCTCAGAGATCAGAGAGTTGAATGTTGCGCGCTTCATGGACACAACTTCTTGAAACAGTTCATCACGCGCTTCGTGCAGCAAAAAGTGAACGTAGGTGGCCCTTCCTCCATCGCTGTAGTATGGGTTGCCTTCATTCCACTGATGGATAATCAATATGATTGCTGTTGCAGCCGCAATTAGAGACGTCAAAATGTGAGGATCCATTATTGTTACGGAAATTATTTCTGAGTTAGAGAGAGGTGATAGAGTAACGATGGGGAACAATGGGGTAATGCTTGTGTGATGATAGCTGATGCGGTGGTGCTTCTGTGATGATAGCTTGAGTTTCCATAATAGTGAAAAGTGAAATAGGTTTGGGTCATCGGCTGTGCCCATCTGTATTGCCGTGGTACAAGATTTGCGAGTTTCATTTTCTCACTGGGAGAAATTGTCCATTTTCATTTCGCGCGAGAATAAAATTCACTTTTTGTTTATGAAAATTGGGTCCAGAGGCGTGGTACGGACCCTAAGCCTCTCCTACGGAGAGCGTCCCGCGGGGACGCGGGGGCCCTTCGGGCCCCTCCGTTCTAGAGGCTTAGTTAAGCTAGGTCGAGATCTATCGTGTGGCACCCGAGATAGCACCTGCGGTGGGTGCAGGTTTTTGGGGGTTGGGTGCTAAATGTGGTATAGCAACCCAATTTAGCACCCGCGGTGGAGTTGCTCTAATAAAGGGCACAAGTTAGCTCAGCCAAATTTTCCGACCGCACAGGGAGGACTTAGTTAAGCATCCCTCCTTCAGTCAGGCAACATACAAGCCAGACCAAGGCCGGAAACCGGGAAGTCCCGGGCGGGACCTCCCCGCTCAGCCGGCCCTTTTTTGCAAGCCAGACTGCCGCGTACATGCAGCTCTTCCGTCTATCGCCCGACGGCCATGATATCAATGTAAGATTCCCAACAAGTATAGAGGAAGAAAAGTCAAGTGTATTTCTCCCCTAAATATCTCCTCTTCCGGCCCGCTGAGAAACATCGGAAGGATGGCACCAAGTGCTGCTCCAAACAAGCTTAGAAAAGAGGTGGAAAAAAAAACGAGCCATAAGACTATTTACCAAAGCGAAGACAACCAACAAAATGAAAAAAAAACACACACATACACGCTCAAAACCAACAAAATGAAAAAACCACATACACGCTCAAAACAAACACACGAACAAAAGAATATGTAGGGAGGGGGAAGATGAGTCAAGAATTTATATGAACAGTACAGGAAGGATCGAAAGAGGAAAACACACCAATATATATAAGAGAGAATGGGGAAGTTGGAGATCAGACAAAAAAAGCACGACTGCGAGAAGAGAAAAAGAGAGAAAGGAAATAATATGAGTAGCAACAAATCCAGACGACCAAAGGCGGGAGAGACGGATTGTTGAGGAGGATCAAGAGAGGTTTTCATCAGGAGGGGAATGGGCGGGAGAGAGTTCGGGTTCCGGAGGGTGTCGGCTTGGGGAGGGAGAAGGGGGCGGGAGATGCGGGAGGGGAGCGTCGGGAGCGCGGGGCAACATGGAAGGGACGTTGCTGCCAGTGGCGGCGGGCGGAGGAAAGAGGTCCGTCTTCAACGTGTTGAGCACCGGGTCAATCCGCTCAAACGTCGCCGTCCATAGATGACTCTCTTCTGCCGACGGATTCTCGTGCGGCGGGATCAAAAATCCCGACGCGTGCATCACCAGTAACACGTTCTTCAAGTTCTCAGGCACCGCCTCGTACTTTAAATGAGTAGTCATTTTTATTATTATTATTATTATCCAAGAAATATATATATATGTAATGAGCGTTGTGATTAATTAAGCACGAATTAGAGAAATTCTGAACGCTAACCATTTGATCTCTCCGACCACTGTGCATGAATCGGTCCAACAAGCCGAGAATTTGTAACCAAAGCTCCGTCATTCTGGGCATTCCTTGAAGACTGAGCTGGACCAAGTAGTGAAGAAAGATCTTGCAGAGGAGGCCGGAGGCTCTGAGGCGAGTCTCGCCCATCCCCTCGGGGTCCCTACGGAAGACCTGAGGCTTCAAAAGATCTTCCAGTACGGGGAACAAGACACGTTCAAAGATGATGGTCAGGTCCACCTTCCCGTTCGACAGGATCTCGGGCGCCATCAACGATCTTTGCAAGTGCCCAAGCGCTTGCTGTCGCACCTCCCGGTTCCCGTTGATGCACTGTTGCCCATACGCCAACAACACCGGCATCCAAAACGAGGCCCAGGGTCGCGATGGATCTGATTGTGTCTTGGCTAACATCCCCGGAATCATTTCTTGTGCATTTTGAATCATGCCAACTGCTTCTAATGCCCTCTGGACCACTTGTCCATCCGTTTTCCTGTGTGTTTGTTTGTTCGAGTTATATACACATTTATTAGTTGGCTTTTCAAACGGCTCCTGGGGATTTCAAAATAATGATTAGACTCACGTAGACACGCTTTGATTAGGAAATCTGGAGGAGCCGTCCTGCCCACAAACGCTGGCAAATGCATCCAAAGCGGATATGAACGGTGCAAAGTTCTCGGCGACGATTCCAGGAGGCAACTCGCCAGTAGCCAGCTTACTGAGCACTTGAAACGACTCTTTTGCTGCCTCTTCGATCCCAGCCGTCGCAGTGAAAATGGAGAACAACATGTTCCATTGCGTCGATGTTCTAAGGTGTGGAGAAGAACAAGAACATAAAACCGCCCATCAGTTTATTCATATATATAGAAAGAGATCCTGTGGACCAACCTGAAAACTTGTGGGTTCCCACACGCAATCTGGCACACGCCGTGAATCATAGGCTGAGCAACCGAGTTTAAGATAGATTGAGGTAACGATCGAAAGACGTCCAAGGCGAGGAAGAATTGATCGCGAAGAGAGTCCTGTTCGACGGCAATGGATTGGAGGCGGAGCAAGCCGGCAATGGCACGCTCGACGAGCAACTGACTGAGCATCACCGAGTTGGCGAGGATCTTGGAGATGCACTCGAAGGCTGGTGCCCATAACTTGCTCAACGCTTCGGGCTCGTGAGTGGCGACCGAGACAATCAACTCTAGTAAGAATAGCGCGCTCGGATCGTAGTAGTTTCCTTGCGATCGTGGCCATAGTGGTGATGAGGGGGGTGTAACATGATCTACATTCGTCCCCCGTGTACGATTGACTTTGGCCACCTGGGCGTCCGCAAGCTCCGCCAAAATCCTTAGCACATTGTATCGCAAATCGACATCCATTGTGCTATGAGACAGATCGAGACACGAGTCAGTTATATATGTTGACATGATTTCATGAAGATGTGTGTGTGGCTTACAAGATACCGCTGTATACTTCAGCGAAATGACAAGACGCCAAGCAGTCAATCGCGCAAAGGGTCGACTCAACATCATCATTCGTGATCTCTCGGCCAATCCCATCTGATGGCCCAACGTAAGGGGACAAAAGATAAGAGGATAGAGTGGAAAGTAATCCAGTATCTGCTCTTCGTTCCGGGGGCTGAGCGGGAGAATTGGGGGGTCGGATGGGAATAGTGCCAACATTTGCAAAGTCGGGCAGGAGTAATAGTGCATTGGGGAGGATGGAATGGGCAAATAAGCTCTGCATGATCTGAAAAATATGTAGCCACCCTCGCCTGATAGCATTTCCATCGGTACTAGCTACAGTGAAAAGGACCACGGCGGCCAATTGGGCCTTGAAGTTCTTCCCGAAACGGATTGATAGTGGGCTGATGGTCAGTGTTTGACCATCCGCGGGGATCGTAGGGAAATTCACATCTGGCGATGGTTGGTGAATCAGATCCGTAATTCGGGCCAAGGCAGCAATAGTTTCGTCAAACACATCCGGTAGATTGAATCGACTAGCTAACGTGGCACACTGCTGGAAGCCAGCCACAATTCTTTGCAGCATGAAATCGTCATTGAAATGCGTGAAGGCATATGACAAAGAAGAAACGATCGGCTTCCAGGAGACTTCGAACATAGCTTTGTCGAAAATATTCGTATTACATGTGATGAACGTTCCTGAGGTAGGGATAGCCTTGACATCAGCGGGTGCGTGTGCGTTTGCGTGTATGGAGCAGGTATCTCAAGCTTCATTTTTTTTTCTTGCGCCTCAAGAAGAGGTCTTGAGCACGCCAAGCCATGAAGCTAGAAGGTCTACGGAGTCGACAAGTTGATAGATGGGAGAACCTGACAACACGTACCTGCTTTCTTAGATCTACGTTGAAGTTCCTTCCAAGCGTACTCAAAGCCAAGTTGACCAGAATGTTCTTCAGGCATGACGATTTCGCGTTTCCGAATCGAGTCAAAAATAGCTTTCTAATCATCCTCACATCAACTTCTCCGTTTCCCTCTTCCCAAATCATCTATGACCCCCTACTGACCAGATATTCCCCACTGAAATCTTCACCATCGTTGACGCCGCGAAGGTTCCGTTTATAATCCTCTAACGTCATTTTTTTCTGGTGCCAGGAGAGTCGTTGGTCGGTCAACTGCATTCTGCAACATGTTTTTTCAGAGGAGGAGGAGGAGGAGGAGGAGGGGAAGACTTACGCGGTTCTGAGGGTTGTGTTGATCGGTATTTAGCATGATGACAGAGTAAGACAAGACATACGCCGCGTCTTCGGTTTTAACATCATCTAAATATTTGTACCAAGAGACCGTCATTGAATTCAGTATATGAGCTGCAGGCGTTCAAAAGAAGAAAGAGATGACTAACGGGCTCCTGCAGCCACATAGACGGCCGCAAAGACTTCGGTAATTCTCGCAATCTGTTGGGACTCTCCAGGCAGACGGAAAGTTTCCAAAAGCTCTCGAAGACAATCGGAGATTAATTTCTAGTGGTGGGGATGAGAGTCAAATGTGTTAGGTAAAGTATTCGAGACAAGCGGAAAAGCGGATTTTGTATGGGTGGGTGGGCGGAGACAGAGCACCTACGCCACGAAAGTCGAAGAGAGTCATGAAGGCCTTCAAAACATCGAGATTTTCCGGTCTTGAGATATAATCTCCGAGCAATTTCTTGTCCAACCTCGGGCAAGTTTTGAAGAAGAAGGCGAGGCTTTGTGGGCGAGGTAGGGTAGGGTCATCGTATATGATCCCCTTTGCTTCCAAAAATTTTAGCCCTTCCTTTGGCTTTTGGTTGAATTTCGCCGCGCCTTCGAGTAATGCTCGCTTTCCCTCCTTGTCTCTGGCTAAGAGCACCGGAGCGGGGACGTCCACCGAAGGCTGAGTGGAAGACTCTAACCGGCTGATCATGTGACCTAAGAAAGCCAATAATGTATCCAGGCACAGTACCTGGGATCCCTCCTGAGATTGCGAGTACGCTGGATTGAGTGGATAGATCCCCTGACAAAAGAGAGGGGTTTCAGTTTTCGACAGAAGAATTTAGGTATGTGTTTGAGGATGATTGGCTTTGGGAAAAATATTGACTTACTCTAGCTAGGAACCTAATCAGTCGCTCGAAGATGTCCTCACAATCGACATTGCAATCAAAATTAGCCCAAAGATTGGCCATAAAATCCGAGACTCGAGAGAAATGGGCCAGATATTCTAGCATCAACTGTCTGCCTTCACCGGTGGCAACCATGGCTTGGCGGCTTGCCATTGTATGACTGCGGGAAGAATTAGGCAGGGATGAGCCGGTGGCAGTGGGCTGGGGGATTCCGTTGATCCCATCTTGGTGCTTCCAGGTAATGTTGTCGAGTTGCTCTTCAAATTCGGCAGTGGTGCCAGTGTGGCCATTTGTAAGCTTATGAATAGTCAAAGTGGGGTGGGGGCGAAGTCTATCCATGAGGTAAGACAGGAGTAGTTCTAAATGGATCTTGAGGTACGGTCGCATTGTATCGAGTAGGTTGGTCATACAACGTAAAGAGGCCGATAGGATACCGATGTTATCAGATCGGACGAGCTGGAAGAGGTTTTTACACAAGTCGTCGGATACCATAGCTCTTAAGCTGCTGAAGCGACCCACTTCTTTTCCAGCCACTTCAAAGACAGTAATCAAGATGTTCAGTGCTGTCAAACGCATGGTATCGGTATGCTGAGGGTCGTAGGGATCTAAGAGAGAGACCAGCACGCGCATTAATTCTTTTATCGAAGGTAATCCATGCGGCTCCAGATCCTCCGCCGTGTCCTGATTGAGATCTTCCTCCTCTTCAACTGTGGGTCCGTTGAGGATCGGTTCTGGTGCGGGTTCTTGAGGGGTTTCTAGCAAACCCTGTTTCTCGTCATCTATTGGGGGCTCTTCAGCTTTCGACGGTTCTTCTTGGAGGCTGGAAGATGACTTTTGTGTTATACTTTGGCTCCGATCACGTTCTTTGTTTGCGAGGGAAGAGGCTGCAGGGATGGATCCACTTCGAGGATCGGGGGCCAGCATTCGTAGTCGTTCTTTGAGTCCGTTCTCTTCGTCTGCATCGTCATCCGGGATAAAGTCATCGACAGAAGCATCCAGATTCTTGAGCCGGCTAAAGACGGCAGAAACCATGACTTGCATAGTCCGCTCGGCAGACCGACGAAGCATCTCTGTAGGTAAATTGAGAGCACACACATATATTAAGAGAGGCAATTTTTTTTTGTGGGAATTGATAGTAGTGATATATATGATGACGTACCACTCAGTCTCATTTGACAACACATGCTGAGGCCGGTTTCCATCATTTGACAAACCGCTTCATCGGTGAGAGTATAGCCAACAGGGCCGGTGAGGGCATGTTCGAGTACGTCCAGAATTTTGAGGAGGACGATTTCATCGCTAATGCTATCGCTAGCTTCGAAGCGACAGTGAGTTCCGGCAGCACTGATTTGGGACATGGCAAGTGGCAGGGATGATGAGTGGGGATGGATGAAGGAGTAGGTGAGGAATTTGTCTATCGAGGATAAGGCTAAGGCCGTGATGGGTCCGTTGGTCTCGTTTGATCGGACTACGGCTAGGAATGGACTCAGTAAGGTCAACGCATCCAGCTGGGATAGATCTGTGGAAGTCAAGAAGTAGTCAGTATTGGAGCTTCGGTATAGTCTTTTTTTTTTTTTTTTT
>SMGU01002619.1:0-13394 GCA_004348175.1 Puccinia novopanici | reverse complement strand
GAAAATCCACTCATTTTCAATCTTGAATATATCAGACACACAAAAAAAGTATACCATATCTCATATATTGTACATGGGTAGAAAAAGATGGAGATTATTATTATGAGAAGCAGAAATTTAATTTGTGAACATTGCTTAATTTTGGTGATAAGAAACTCTTTCCAGAGAAGTATGAATTCAAAAAACAATTTTATTTACAATTGAAGCCTTTTAGAAAGTCTTTCTTTCTCTAAGTCTGCAAACTTTTGATATCAGAAACACAATGATTATAAGAGGAAGGAAATTCTTCTTTTTTGAGAAGACTTTCAATTTTTTTTACCTTGTCATCAGGTTTGGAGAAAAAGAAATTTTTCATCATTTCATGAACTGGAGAAGAAGAAAATTTTGTTAATTCCTGCTATAATTTGAATCTTTTTGGAAAAATCAAACATAGTTCCACAAAATAGTACTGAAATATAAAATTTAGAAATTCAGACATAATCTCTTCTTTCCTTAGTAATAATGTTACCAATTACTATATTGTGCTAACTTTTTGAATTCTCAAAATAAAAGTGTATATATGAGGATAAAGTGTCAGGGTGTGGGCAAGAAAAACTATTATCAAGAAGCTCTATCTTTATTAATGATTGTACTTTTCTTCAAATCTGAAATGAAAACTGTTGAAAATAATGTTTAATCAGATGTACCATTAATTGGCACCTTCATTTTATCTGCAAGCAAAAACTGTTCTGTCTGTTCATCAGACCTTTCACCAAGGAATCTGTATTTCTCTGCATCCTTTTTGCCCTTTTCCATGTTAATTGTTTGCAGGAGTATTGATCCTGCTGTAAAAAGTGCTAAAATGAAAAGAAAACCATGGCGCATATCCTGTGTGATATCTGAGTTGGACATAAAGGAATAAAAAAAAAAAGAAGAGAAGTTTGGATTAAAACTTGAGCTGATTGTTTTTGGATGAAATAAAATGCAAACCGGTGATAATTCCCACAACCAATGGACCTGAGAAGCTAGACGCCCTGTGTTTGTATTTATTGTTGATCAGGCTGTACTTCAGAAAAAAACCTGAAAGGAACATTACAAGTAGCTTACTTGGCAGTTAAGCTAAACAGTGAATTCCATCTTGCTTCCTGTCCTGGTGGAAGTAACTGGGTATAAACGGCCCTTGAATACGATTGGAAGCCCCCATAGAACATTCCTAGGATATAAAGCAAGAATACAAGGTATCAGCTCCCTCAAGAAGCTAGTCGAATATTTCAGTCCGAGGCATCACGAACCAAAAAACCCAGCCACCAAATACATGTCGCGCTCCATGGTTAATGCCCTAGTCCCAAAAACCACCGACGTGCTGACATAAAGGGGGATTGCACTAGTCGGGATGACGACCAACTTGAGTATCTTCAAGCTCGAATCGGCCCCCGAATTAAAATAGCGAATGTGCTTCTGGACTGCCGAGAAGATCAACGCCCCCATTATTCCCATAGAGGGAGTGAGAATTCCAATGACTATCAACTTGGACGATTTCATCTTCAGATAGGCCTCCGCGTAGAGTATTGCGCTCGAAGTCATGGTTGAATAACCTGCGTGTCAAGGATCACAAGCCTTATAAACGTCTTCGTTTTTTTTATGGTACAAGAGATCAGAAGCTCACCGTTGCTCAAGAAAGCCCAAGCCATCAAGAACTTGATCGTTTGAAAAATATTTTTAGAGCCCTTGAGCATCTTGAACATTTGTCTGCTACTCTCGATTGGTTGGAAGGGATTGGAAAGGCCATCAAGAATCGAAAACTTCGTTGGTGGAATCCATAGCCCAGAAGCTGTTTTGAGGGAGAATTTCGTGTCAGAGGCTCTGGATCAGTCAGATACCAAACGGCAAAGGAGACAGAAGATTATTCTTTCATGAAACTTACGTATGGTCAGGAGTCCCCAACACACTGCACTCGCACCGATTGCCCATCTCAAACTATCCAAATCACCCTCCCGGTGGATCACAAGAATAAGACTCATACCCAGGGCGAAGATCCCAGCGGCGAAACCGTATGCCACGCCCCTTGCGGAGATTTGAGAGGTACACTGGGAAACGAGCGTCGTGCATTCCGGACCATCAACTCTCTCCGTCATTCCGCGTTTTTGATTGATTGTGGCAGCCTTTTCTTTCGAAATTCCTGCGAGCTAAAATATAGAAAACATGGTTCTGTTCAATATTGTTCACACCACTCTATCCCTGGTGTTCCGATGATATATATCTTTACAGAAGAAATGAGTGGGACCCACTTACTAGACTGTTCAAACAAACGGTACTAGCCCCCAACGATACGTTCGACACCAATGCAAGCACACCCACAATGAGCCATGCCGGGGAGGTGCTTTCAACAAAGAAGAAAAACGTGCCCGTAAGACTCCCGCAGGCCGCAAAAATTAAGAGCAGGAATTTCCGCATTTTTTCTATTTTTAAACATGAAATATGAAATTTTAATCGAGTCAGCGCATAAGCTTGATACTGGAAAAAATGAAAGTTTCCAAAAAAAAGAAGGATTACCATCATCTGCTGGACTACTAATACTAATAATCAGCAAGGCCATTACTGCTATAGTGAGACTAGAAATGTATAGCGGGAAGGAGCTGGTGTTGAGCCATCCTCCTAGAATCTTTGTCTTGCAAACCACCTCGGTAAGGCTTGAATCAAGTCCTGGCTTGGATGCTTGGTCCTGACTTTCACTCCTTGAACCTGGACATGGCTGGAGATAATCCGGATACACTCGCGCATTGTCTCTTGCAAACTGTTCTAATACAATGGCTGGAAAATGTTTTTTATTCAACTTTGGCTACTGATCCTTTCCAGCACTCATGGAAGTTATCCATTTTTCTGACATCTCATGCTCACGTAAAAAAAGAGTGGTCGAAACGATAGAGTATATCTAGCAAGGGCCAACAAAATCGCCAAAGTGAGTGAGCGGTTCTTTTTATTAATGAGGAGGGTTCAGATGATCTATGGGTCTAATATTGGACGCACCTCAGAAGCGATAGAGTAGCAATAAAATCCCCAAACATGGCGATTGACGGAAACAGTAGCCAGCACCTGCTGAGTGTTGGATGGAGAGTTGGAGGACTGCCGTGATCGTTGATTAGACAGACAAGCGGGCGAGATGGGGTCCGGGTCAGAGGAATGCCGTGCTATCAGATCTGTCGGATTCATTAGACGAGCATCAGAGGTGGATGTGGGTGGGCAGGACTCTAAGGACTGTATAAAGGAGTATCCAGGCTCCATGGTAGCTTCTAATTCCCGAAACACGATGCCAATTTTTATTCGAATAGAAATTGACCAGCTGGAGTTCTTGAAGATGAATAGATGGTGGAACCTCAGATTTTTGGGATAATGGGCTGGGCTGTGCGCAGTCGAATCAAGAAAGCTGAGTGGGCGAAGGTGTTATGGGCTTCGAATGGTGTGCTGAAATGTTTGAAAGTTGCGAAAGCCTGCCCACGAATCCTTTCCCAAAATCCTAATAAATACTTTATCAAGACAGCCAGCGTGGAAAAAAATTAGGTGATGGTCGACCGGAATCCACTCTCGTCAACTCAGCTCTTCGATTGAAATAAATCCCGTTATTAGTTTTTTTTGTGTCTTCTCTTGCTCAGTTTTTATAGGTGAAGAATTGTCATTGGCTAGACTCGACGGGCAGTTTTTCAGGATGATCCTCAAAAAGATTGTACGGCGGGCTCTTGTTGATTATGTGGTTGGGCGGCAGGCACAATTGCCGGGTTCTTTAAAAAGGCGGATTGTGGGCAAAGCAGACCTTATCAGTGAATGCTCGGCGGCATAGAGTCATGAGAGGCGACGAGGAGGCATGTACTTTTTCAAGGACGGTTCCGTCAGACAAGCCTCGGGGGATTTCAGCGACATCAGTGAGGAGAGCTGACGCACTTCTGCCGCATTCTCCGCCGTACAAATGGTCCGCGATGACATATAAGCTGAGGTCAGCTCGAGGGAAGAACGCATGAGCGAGGAGCGATTGCCTGCTCGATGGCACCTGTTCCACAAACACACATGCTTCTTGGAATCCTTCTCGGGATTCCAAGGTTTTCCAACTGTGCGGCATTGGCTCTCGACGGACAGCGACGGACGTGTCCCCTCGAATTTGTGACAACAACCGAGAGAATCGAACAAAACAAAAACCTGAATCATTCCATATGATCAAGGAAACAAACAAGACCAACCCACCAGGGCAATTCCCAGGCTGGTACAGATAGGATTGGTAAGCTATGGGGGCGCTTACCATAGAAGTAAAATTTTCAATTTTTATTGGAGGACTTCCCATCAGTCTGGATTGGTTAATTCATGGTATTCAAAATTCAGACTTAAAATCATGAACAGCTTTCACATAGAAATTTTTGCAGGGAACTTGTCAGAACTTGTCACAACACATAAAATCTTCTTGACAAATTGTGGTATTCAAAATTGATTTTTGGACCACAATATTTATGGTATTCAAAATTCGGACATAAAAATTGACATAACATCAAAGTTTGATTTTTTTGCAGGGGATTGTCAATAAAGTTTTATGAAATGTGACAGTTCCCTGCGAGAAAATTTTATGGAAATCGACTTTATGATTTTATGTTTGAATTTTGAATACCATAATTATACATAAAATCATAAATCCTACATGACCTCATTATTAACCACATGAAAGTTGGTGATTCCTTTCACTAGCATCACTTCCTGAATTCTTGGAAAATTTTATGATTTTATCTAGAATTGAGTTCAAAAATCAATTTTGAATACCCTAAATCCCCTGCCAAAAACTTTGAACTATGCCAACATGACTGAGATTTTATGATTTTATGCCCAAATTTTGAATACCATAAATATAGATTGGCTAAATCTAAATTCCAAACTTTTTTTGGTGGTGGGAACCTGACTGTCATCACTTTTCATCACTAAACAAAGTTTGGGATTTAGAAATAGAAGCTCCAGATTAAGGAATCTGGGTGGCAGGAAATCCTCCATTCATTCTGGGGCCATAATTGGTTCTGACAAAAAACACGTACCACATGTACCAATTTTCTTCAAACCTAAAAAAACAATTTTCATCATTTTACATACCAATTAAAACACCCCAACACCTATTTTCAGAAATTCAACAACTCTGTTTTTGCACCACCAACTCATATATATCCACAAATCAAGAGATATCATTGATATTTTTCTTGATCTTGAGTTGTTTGCTACATCACCAAAATTGGAAGAAGCACAAAATCTCCACCCTCCACCTTCCCTCACTCCCATCACTCATGTTTCCACCCACTAGGAAATTTACCACAAGCTCTATCCAGTTCACCTCAACCACTAAACAACCTGCCTTGCCAAAGAAGAAACCATGTCACCATGTGCAAAGTCTAAGAAATAAGGGCTTGAAACCTTCCCAAAATGCCTCAGAGCCCAAGTCCACAATGGAGGCCAACAGTAGGACCGCACACTTGGTCAAACCCAGAAAAGACAAAGATCCTGGAGCTCATAGCGGGAGAAATTTTGGCTGGCCATACAACTGAGAATGGAATGGAAATTTGAAGAAAGAAGGATGGAAAAACATTATGAATGACCTCAACAAAAGTTTCAAACTTTTGCTTACTTGGGATCAAATAAAAGATCAAAAGAATTTTTTGCCATCACTCTATTCTGACTAAACATTCATGTGTGATGAATCTGGCTTTGTTTGGGACAAGAAGCAACATGTTTTCATTTCAGATTGCAAAGGTTGGAACTGTGATGAGTGAGGAGGACTGACCAATGGGAGGTTGGACAAATCCAACCAATACATTCAGTCGGTTTGAGATCAAGAGGTCGAGGTTGATGGTCCGTGCTCAAGAGTGCACGGACCTTGGACTAAGAGAGGGAGTAGGATAAAGAGGCTTTGCCCCGTTTCTTTCTATTTTGTTTTCCTTTTCTTCACTCGATTGTAATTTTATCTTTCGTCTCATTCCAATCACCTCAATCAGAAATATTCTCCAGCTCGCTCAGATCTGAAACAGATTTTCCCTTCCCTTCCAACAAATCTCGTTCGTCGCTTGTTAACACGCTCCTCATTTATTCAGGTGTAAGTGTTGTTCAGTCATTATTGTTGTATCGCTGTTTTCTATTCTCATCTTGTGTCATTGTGTTCTAACCTTTTCTTTACTCGATTGTAATTTTATCTTTCGTCTCATTCCAATCACCTCAATCAGAAATATTCTCCAGCTCACTCAGATCTGAAACAGATCTTCCCTTCCCTTCCAACAAATCTTGTTCATCGCTTGTTAACACGCTCCTCATTTATTCAGGTAAATATTCTCCAGCTCGCTCAGATCTGAAACAGATCTTCCCTTCCCTTCCAACAAATCTCATTCGTCGCTTTTTAACACGCTCCTCATTTATTCAGATTCTTATAGGAACAAACTCCTTCAAGCCCATCCAAGGAGGAGCTTTGCAAAGCTTGAGGATATGTAAACCCTTTCCACTATTTGAGCTCACTGAAAAAGTTTTTACTGGCACTTTTGCAACTGGTGAGTTTGCTAAAGGCCTTGTACACCCTTTAAAAGAACCTGGTTTGTTTGATTCTTTGACCCAAATAAAAGCCAGCCAATCTCTCCAGCTCATCTGAAAAAAATCCTATCAACTGTGAAAAAACTTCTGATTCTCAAACCAAGTCTTGCAACTCAGCTGGGGAAAAGTGTACAGCCAATATGAAGAAGCTTGTGTTTCTAACACCAATTTTTTTGTCTCTTTTTTTATTTTGGCCACTCTTGGTTTCTGCCACAGAGCCTGTATTTAGGTGTAAACTTTTCTAACTTTTTTCTTCTTTGGATTCAGCTTTTGGGACTGACACCAATTGACTTGGCCTTCAAAACCACGTCTGGTCAGCCCGTCACATGGGGGCAAGCTGGTCCCAGAAACTGGTTATCCAGGCTCTCCTGGGGCCTGTACACTGGACCCATACAGCTTGGACAGTGTGGCTGAGATGAAAAATATCCCACAAAAAATCAGTGTTCAAAACGCAAGCTTTTTTGTATTGGCTGTATTTGCAAGAACAAAGTTTTGGTTGTTAAAAAGTTTTTCAATGGTTTGATTGGGGAAACCAAAATTGAAAGCACTTTGGTATCAGCTAGAAATGCACATTCCAAATTAGAAAACACTCTTTCCACCAAGAAGACCCAATCCATATAGGCAAATGCCCTGGAGCAATTGTCAAATATCTTCCTGGGTGAATTTGAAGATGAAGAATATATCCAGTATGTATTTGTGTTGGAGGAAGAAAATAAGGCAGTGAAATTCTTATCATTGGTCAAAACATCTCAAAAAAAACTTTGAAATATTTGGCTCAATGAGGTTTCTTCATGGCAGTTAATCTCATTTATTTCATTTTATTCATTCTTCCTATGTTATCACAAAACAAACAAACCATACCCAAGAAAAAAAAATATCTTGGCAGCTCAATGTGCTCATCAACTATATTCTATAAGTTCATTCAATTTTGTTGGAATTCTGGTTTTTTGCTCTACAACCTAGTCTCTCTTTCCTTTCCCTCAACTTTCACTCATTATACTTTTTGGACCTCTTTTCTTCTCTAGACACCTATGAGCCCCTTCCTCAACCACAACTCAGCACAAGTATTTAGATTATTAAAGATGTGCCCGGAGTGAGAATCAAAATTCATCAGTTCTGAAACAAACTTTTCCTCAGAGTGGAACTTGAGCCCCATCTTGAGTCTTCTACAGAAGGAACTTTAGCCCCTTCATCTTAGAATCAAGTCACTTTTCTGCTACAGCATGATTATCAATTTTTCCCCCTGGACTTCTCCACTTTAATTTATTCAACTTTTTTTTGGTAAATTTATTTCTTGGTTCACCTTGATTTCAGAAACTTCATTTATTGGTTTTGATTTGAAAGCAAAGAAATTATTCCAAATCATAAAAAAAAATAGCGAGCTTGTTTCCAGAGGAATAATTTTGTTTAAAAAGGACCATAAAAGAGAGAACAAGCAATGAGAAAAAAAAATAAAGTATAATAAAATGAGCAATTGGGGAGAGTAAGAAAAGAAATTGTAGGAATTAGTCTTCAGATCAGTGGGACCAGTGTGAGAAAAATATGTTTAATAAATGATTCTTCGTACCCATATGCAAAATGAGTTATTCAAAATACTATCCCCATCGTATTTGAAGTGCACGCGACTCATCTCTCGAGTTCAGAAGTTCTTTCGATCTTTCCAGTCCCCATCGCGAAACACTCAGCTCAGTCCTTAATTCACTGTTTGAAAAGACCAACCTGCACGTCAAAATCACCCCCAACACTCGATCTCAACGTTAGAAATTCAGGAGGAGTCCGATCGTAACTCAAGTGGAGGTACACATCACCGTCGATCTCTTTCTTTCTTTATTTCTTATTTTATTTTTGCGTTATTGACCTTTCTCATTTTTTATCTCAGGCTTGTTGTTGCGTTTCATTCTCCATTTATATTTCTAACGGCCATTTCGAGTCATTGTCAGATTTTGATTATAAGAAGGTACCTTTTATCTTTTGTCACTCATTCATTTCTATTCTCAACTCTTACTAATCTTTCATGTTCAATCTGTTACTCTGTTCTCAGTTATTTTTACTACTATTAGCTTATAGTTGATCGCTGCAATAGAGTCTCAATCTCAAAAACCTACAAAATATTGATCCCAACATGGAAAGCTGAATTGAAGAAATTAATAATGAACTGGGTAATATGGAGAAAAAGAATTTTTGATCAATAATTTTGTTGAATCCTGGGGCCAAGCCAATTAATTTTTAATGGGTCTTCAATTGGAAATATGATTAGAATTGGTTTATCAAGAAATTTGCAGCTAGATTGGTTTTATGAGGCTTTCTTCATAAGTAGGGTATTTCACTGCAACAAAAACTGGCCCAACTTCCTGCAGTTGACATGCAGCATTCCCCAGCTAAGCTTCCATCCAAACTCCACCTGTTTGCATATGTAGATTTTTTGGAACAGTCACAGTGTGCAGTTACTGTGAATTGAAGCTTGGTTGAATCAGAATTGGAGAAAGTTTGGAGTAACACCACAGGCTTCATTGGACTTTCTGTATGTCAACTGCAGGCATTTGAGATTTTTTTTTAAAATTGTTTACTATAAACAAATTTTCTTACCAACTGGAAGACTCTTGATGCTTTCAGCAGTTTTGGGGATTTCAGCTAACCTAGATCTTAAAATTAATCAGATGGTTGTGAAATCCATTTTTCTCAATGAAAAGCCAGATTTTTATGTGTTGATCATCAGGCCGCTGGAAAGAGTAACTGTGAAATTAAACCCAGGTGAATGCTTGAAACTCAAAATATCTCTGTATGGTTTAAAGCAGTCCCTTGCATGTGGCAACTAGTCAATTTCTTTAAATATATTGATTTCTAGCCAACTAGATTGGATCCCTGCGTTTTTCTCCATTTGGAACATCCAATCACAGTTATTTATCTTCATGTTGATGATTTGGTACTTGAAAGTTGTGATGTAAATTTTGCTAAAAATTCTCTTAAAAATTGTTTAGAAATGGCTGACTTGGGAAAAATCAAATATGTTCTTGGAATGTGATTTTTTCAGGACCACAATCAAAAAAAAAAATTCTTAGTTCAAGATCAATACATCCAGTAATTTTTAGAAGAATATCAACACATCAACTGCAACTCAGTTGTGACTCCTCTTGTTCAATTGATAACCGCAAAAGAATATGCTTCAGGAGAGTATGAAGATCAATCTTTTGACTACAGAAGAGCCATTTGACTACTTAATTATCTTGCCCAGTGCACCCAAACAGATTTGGAATTCACAAGCAGCTAGTTGTCTCAATATATTTTCAAACAAAAAAAAGTAGTGGCTTTCTTTCACTGTGTATCACTGCAAGAAAAAATTACTCAACTGCCTGCAATTTACATGCAAGTTGCCTTTTTTCACAAAGGATATTTGCATGTCAACTGCAGGCAGCTGCACCACAAAATATTTTGTGTCACTTGCTAGCAAGCGAAATCCAGGAGTTCAGACCATGTTTAAGTCCAAGCTCTGTGCAAAGCTCCAGTGTGCAGTGACTGAAAAGAAAGGGGTGCCTCCAGAAAGGGAGGAGATTCAACTGGAGCTTCTTCAATTTTGGTCACTAGCAAGCAACATCTGGACACTCATGGTGTTGGGTGAGTTTTTCTTGCACATATTTTACTTGAAAGGAACTTCAACAATGGGGATTGTAATTTTTTGGGGAGAGATGGGTGTGGCTGTGTGGGCTGATGCAGACTGGGGGGCTCAAGAGACTGGAAGTTATTTTTAATATTTCTAGTCAATTTTTTTGGTCTGACTGGTTGGTGATGCACCAAGCAACCTGTAACAGCTCTTTCAACATGTGAAGCCTGTTGGTGAATAATCCAGTCTTGGTGAAATTCAGCATGCATATGCAAAATTATGGTTTAATTTAATCTAGTGTGGTTGACTGAAGAGTCAAAGCACTCAGATCCCAACTTCAACCAACCCAAACTCTAGTCTACACCCTTAATTAACCAATTGATCTCATCCTAATCATGCATTTTCTCCAAACACTTCAACTCATTCAAGACTCACAGAACCCATGAGGATCTAGGAAGTAACTCAGATGCAGGTACTTGGTCAAATTTCTTCTCTCCCTGTTTCAGAAAAAAGGATCCAGTCATTAACACTATTAATTATGTCTATCTTAGGCTTGTTGTTTCTTTCTGTTCCCATTCCTAAGATTTTTCTTCTGATATTTCTTTCTTGAGTTGTTTCTAGGACCAAATAATAAGAAGGTAAATTTTACAATTCATTCATTTCATACTACGCTCTTTATTTTCTTTTTTACTCAATATTTCTCTATATTTCAGCCTATTTTCCTTCTATTGGAATTAGTGTGCATGCTGCAATAAAGTTAGATATCAAAAATCATTACAAAGCCAAGCATCGTGCAAGTACCAAAGCAGAGAAAGACATTCTTTGGTTACAATTGTTGTTCTCTCTTCAATGATACTCAAGGGGCAATTTTGTTGCTCAGAAATCTGCTTTATCAGCAAAGAACTTGACACATTGCAATACGTTTGCATCAAATCAGAGATGGTCAAATCTGCGGAAAATAGGCTAAACACCGACCAAGCGAGATAGGCAAAGCTAGAAAACACTCGACGAACGAGATTGAATTGAAGAAGGGAATATTTAAAAGATCTGAGCTGATTGATGATTGATGATGATTGAGGTCGATTAGAATGAGACAAAAGAGGAGTTTACCATTGAATAAATAATTTAGAACAAAACAATGAGATAGAAAACAGTAACACAATGACTGAACAACTTACACCTCATTTATATGAGTAACTCTAATGTGAGCAAAGAACAAGATTGAATTGTAGAGCGGAAGATCTAAAAGATCTGATCTGATTGTTGATTTCTGATGATTGAGGCTGATTAGAATGAGATGAAAGAAGAGGTTACAATCAAATGAAGAGAAGGAGAAATGAGATACAACGGGCGAAGCCTCTTTATCCTCGTCCGGCTCTTAGTCCAGGGTGATTGCACTCTTGAGGACTGACCTTCATCCTCGTTACCTCTTGATTTTGAACCAACAAATTGTATTGGTTGGTTTTCTTCAACCTTGCATCGGTCAGTCCTCATCACAAGAAGATGCTGGTAGGATAACATTGAGCGTTTATTCTGATAGGAACATGGTGGGTTGAAATCATCAAGCACATCTTGATGTGATAACAACTTGAGGTCAGGGAGAATACAAGAGGGGGGCCAGGAGACAGAATAGTGAAAAAAGACATTCAGAAGAAAAACAGGCTCGACAAGAGACGTTCTTTTTTTCTGGAGCACATGAGCATCAACATGAGTCATCAGTTATGAATTCCAAGCTGGTTTTGGAAGTTGAATCCAAGGCTGCTCCAGAGGGACAGGTCGAGCTTGAACCCGGCAAGAGCCCTCTTAATTTCGATGTCGTGCTTCTTGATGTCCTGGACGACCATGTCGAATTTGCTGTTGAACTCGAGGATTTTTTCTGAGGAAAGTTGGGGGTCACCCCATTACACACAGGTGATCATCAAAACAAGAATGGGTAAGAGAAAATCAAATTAAATCATGGAAAATTTGTTGGGGTTTTTTAAGAAGGACGCACCGTGGCATCCTTGGAACACTTTTGGACGTTGATAAATGTCTCGAAGGATCACTTCGAACTTGAACAAGAACTGAAAGAAGAAGGTGGCTTGCTTCAACTGCACAACCAAATTGGGAGAAAGAATGAGCATCAAGAATAGTCCACAAGCAAACAAAAAAAAAAAAAAAAAGACACATACGACGAAGTTTTTCTCGAGTTTTTCAGCGGTATGGAATTTCTCCGAGACCTTATCGACGCGGACGTAGATGACAGACAAGTCTTTGACGACAGCGGGGACGTTTTCCTTGGCGCATTGCGCGCTGATCGGCCCTTGAGCTTCCTCAGTGACACTAAGCACCACGGAGAAATCGAGTCCCGTGGATTCCGGGTGCCTCCCGAAACTGAAGCCTGCCGTCGCGGCTGATTTTCAAAAATCGAAAAAATGATAAGTTTCACCTTTATGTCACATGAACTCTTATAGATCTATAGAAAGGGAGGTTAAATTCTCGAAAAGCTTACCAGCCAAAGCAATAGGCGCTAATAAGTACTTGAACAACATTTTCCAAGAGGATTTATATGGGGTTTGCTAAGAAAATTAAGCAACAGGAAAGAAAACAACTCAGTCATTTTTTGATTTCTTTTACCGGGGAAGCACTAGAACGCTGAAAAGGATATACTTTTTGGATTGGAAGTTTTTAGCAAGAAGTTTGTGAGAAGATCTGATGGCAAGTTGGTAGTGGAAGGAAGTGGCTGAGGGAACGAGAGCTTGAGGGGGATTGGGGAGGATAGTTTTTATAGCCATGTCTGGAGGCTACACTCTCCTATCCAAGACCACCATCGCCTCTCATGCCCGCTGAAAGCAACCTCGCCGCATACGAACCCTCGATCAATATGCATTACAATACTATGTAGCAAGGAATTCCGTCATCAATTTGCTGTCCATCAGGCCATTCTGTTATAAACTTGCAGCAGCTGCATCCTGTGCTCCACATGTAGTAAATAAATTTAATTACACTGACGCTGTCCAACGTGCTTGACTGGAAATGTTTGCTCAGAGGTTATAAAATTGCTTCTTTTGGGCCTTTGGGAAGGAAGCGCTGGTCGAATCATATGCTGCCAGGGTGGTTCATCAGGGCCTCAAAACTTCAAGGCGTCCTTCAGACGGAACATGGCATGTCGAGAAAGGGATAACTCTACCCCCACTTCACTATCGGCATTGAGCTCCTTCCATCTCTGGCGAGCTGCCTTACC
>SMGU01002617.1:0-15847 GCA_004348175.1 Puccinia novopanici | reverse complement strand
AAAAAAAAAAAAAACCACTGTTCATCTACTCAAAGATAAATTTCAAAACTGCTTCAGTGTTGGCTATATTCTTCCCTTGAAAAAGAAGTTCAAACACCATTGTCTTTTTTCCTCACAGAGTTTTTCATCTTTCTCCTCTTTCCACTTGGTTGGCCTTGTCATACTCATACCTCTCTCTTTCCAATTGAATTTTTTGGGTCCAACAGGCATCCTCCCTTGTTTCTTTTTCTTTTTTTTATTTTTCGACGCATCGCTTGCTTGAGATGTATTTCGTTTCGCTCATGGCCCAGCTTGTATCTCGGTCCATGTCATGTCTTCTGGGATATGCCCTCTAGAGATGAAAGACGATTTTTTTTTTCTTCCTAACCTAGCTGGTCAATGTGCAGATGACACAATTCCCCATTTAGTTTTCCAATTGGCTGGTTGTGATAGACCACCCACAAGCAACTTGAGTTAATAACCGGATCAGCCCTAAAGTAATACTTTCCGCCGGTCTAGTTGGAAGTAGCCTTTGACTGCATACCAATCATGACCGGCTTGGATGTTGGACCAGTACCTGGTACACGGATAGGCCTGTGGCAGTCAGAGGACGTCAATGGCCCTTTGGCAAGAGCCTACCATTCGCGTATTATCCTTGAGTTTATAAGTAGCTTATTACCATCATCACCCTGATCCCCAACATTGCAATTGCCTCCACGGACCCCAGCAGCATATATTCCGCATCGCCAGATCCATACCTCCACACCAGACGCAGTTAGGAACCATGTTGCTCACTCGCGAATCATATAGTTTCTGGTTTCTAGTTCTCCATCTTGTCTTGTTCACTCAGGGTTTCTCCGCGCTTAACCTTCCCGCCTTTACCCCCAGATCTATTGTTGCTCGATCTCCTCAGTCCCCTTGGTGGTCTTCTATGTTCAACTTTTTCCCTGACATGTGGGGCAGACCCGGACGAGTACAGCAACAGCAGCAACAGCAACAGCAGCAACAACAGCAACAGCCGCAACAACAACAGCAGCAGCAGCAGCAACCTTCTAACAATCAGCAGTCACCCCCCAACAACCCAGCACCTCCTCCATTCAGGCCTGCACCCCCACAACCTCAACCTGCGTCCAACCCACCAGTATCAGTACCTTCTTCACCTTCCACTACCGGTCCTGTAGCCCCACCAACTACAAACAACCCCCCACCGGGTGACAATCCTGGCCCAACGCCGGAAGATACCCCTTCAGTGGCTGTGGCTCCAGCTCCAGCTCCAGCCCCAGCCCCAGCTGCTCCGGCTTCCATTCCCACCACGCCAGCACCCGCTGCAGCCCCTAGTCCAACAAACCAGGCGGGAGCTTGCCAGAAAACATATGTGCGCAAGGAATGGAGGAACATGGATCGCGAGGCCCAAAAGTCCTACATCTCTGCGGTCAAGTGCTTGCTCTCTAAGCCCTCAACTTTGCAACCGGGCTCCGACCGCCGGCTGTATGATGACTTTGTCTTTGTCCACGACAGATCTCGTAACAGGGTCCATTGGACTGCCTCCTTCCTCCCTTGTATGACATCACTTCTTACTTTCTTCCCCTCCTTTTCGTTCCTCTGTTGGGTCTAACTTTGATCCCAATCTCATTATAGGGCACAGACATTTTATCCATCTCCAGGAGAAAGCTCTCAATGAATGTGGATATAACGGCGGCTTGCCGTAAGTAGAATCTCTGGTGTTAATCCTGGATGAAACCTTGAGCAGTATGCTGAACCCACTGGACTGTTCCTTTTTGCAGTCGTTGGGATTGGACTTTGGATGCCGGAAACTTCACAGGAGCCCCAGTATGGTCAAGTGATCCAGAGGTGAGCAATCACAGCCAATGTTTCTCTCGCATGAAGTTGACGCAGATTGCGCCATGATAGACTGGTTTCGGAGGTACCGGCGCCCCAGACACTGGCAGCCCTAACGGCCTTGGCGGAGGATCAGTTGTCGACGGAGCTTTCGCCAACCTACCCCTGCGATACCCGGACCAGCATGTGCTGGAGCGGGGGTTCAATTCGCCCATCCAGTTCAATCAACGGTCCGTCTAACCCCATGTCCCCAACGAGTCTCACCCATGGCTGATTACTCATTACGTTGCATGCATCTTTCTCATAGTGGAACAACTTTCGGAAGCCAATATTATGACGATACGGCTATGGCCGTCCTACACAGTAGTCAAGATTTCTTGAACTTTCGCGTCGCTGTCGAGGGCACAAACCCCTCCAGTCGCGGTATCAGTTCGCCCGGACCCCATGGTACTATTCACATGATCATCGGAGGGGTCAGTTTTTCTCCTCCTTAAAATTTCTTCCGCCTGATGAAATATTGATCCAATGTGGATGTTTTTGTTTTTAGGATATGTCTCCCAGCTCTTATGCGCCCAACGATGTAAGCAGTCCACATACCGGAATGTCCCCTCTTCGATACTTGTGCTGACTTCCCATTGGCTATTCCTGATCACATCGGAAACCCATCGCCATCTGTGCACTGCAGCCGTGAGGAACATGTTTCTGGCGTTTCGTTACCTCTCATAAGAACTCCTTGTTGACATTGCTTTCTGTGTTGAAATTTGGCAGGATTTTCTTCTTGCACCATTCGAACATCGATTGGCATTGGACGAAATGGCAACAAGCCAACCCGCGCACAAGGTTGAATGATTACTCAGGAAATGTAAGCATCCGGTTATGTATCAAGCAACACACAGTACATATCTCCATGGATCTCTTGCTCACATCATCGACATGTTTTCCGTGATTACCAGACCGTCCAGGGGCGAAACATCAACGACGCCAGACTCACCGACATGCTGACTTTCTTGAACTTGGACTCCGATGTCTCTGTCCGCAGCGCCTTGAATTCGGCCGCTTTCCCTTACTGTTATCAATGTGAGCTCATTCCTCTTGCCCCGGAATCTCTTTTCGAACCATTGGCTAATTCCCAAAAAATCCGGAAACTTAGACGAATAAAAATATCAAAAACGAGACACTTTTTTGATTTTCGTGGACTACTCTGTTTTTCTTGGGTCATTTATATTATCATCGACATATTATTACTATCATTATTGTTGCCCCTACAACACTGGCGCATTTCTCCCCGGCGCATGATTTTTTATGTTTATTTGTAACTACTTCTGTAAGAACACCTTTTTCTTCTTGGATATTGCCTTCTTGACTATTCTCTGGGACTCGTAGAATCTCTGTACGACTATCGTTAAATTTCCTGCAAGCATACCTCTTTATACCTCACTTGTCTATGAACCAATATGGCATATCATTTCAAGAAATTATATAACTTGTATACCTAACCGCAGATTCTATCCTCCACGCAAGTTAAAAGAGCAACATTTTGTTGATAACTTTCTAGTGTTAATGATGGAAGCGATTGAAGCTCACAAATGATTCACAATCACTCATCGGGAAGGCAACAGAGTCGCTGTTTGACTTCTACAGAGCACGACCAATCCAACCAATCATGGCTGAGGCAACTTGCTTGCAGATTAGGAGCCTTCGCTTGTTTCTTGGCAGAGATAAGCCAACATAGCATCAAGTGAAATAAAGAAAAACATAATAACAATACACACCTCTTTAAAGATTAATTTTTCAATAAACTCTACCACCAAAATCACCCAATAACTTAACTCCTTCACACAAAGTATCAAGGCTAGGAACTGTTTTTTTTAGCAAGATAATAAGAGACCTATTAAAATACATAGAAAACAAATGTAACAGGCCCCACAAGACAATTTTACAACTTTTGATAATATTTACTTGATGGATTAAACCATATTTAAATGGAACCAAACTGTAAAAATAAAACAAAGATAGAAGGAAGCATAACACAAAAGAAAACATGTGAATTGTGAAACTAGCTCACTTCCCTTGTTTCACTGCCAATCATAGATCACATAATCCTGAAATTGTTATCATAATTTTCAATTGCACACAACTAGCTCTGTAGAGAATCCTGGGCTTCTATACCTTGTGAGATAGCCTGAAACAAAAAAAAAACATAACATGGCTTTAAAATTCTCTCCAAGAAACCAAATCTGGAATTTTCATCTGTTCCACTTATCATGAAGAGCATTCAGATATCTGACATGAATGTCACATGATTTCCATGGAAATTAAAATAACACAGGTGGCCCAGGAAGAGCAAACATATAATAAGTTAGATCCTTGAAAATGCTCCAAACAAGCCTAAAAAGATCAGTCAATGGTCATACCCCTGAAGTGAATTGTAAAGAGAGCATCTAAGTCTCTGATTCTGTGTCAAAAGTCACAAGAGAGACAAAAACGATCTCCTGATGTTCCCCACCAGAATATTTCTCCCAGCTTATCAGCAATATCTTACATTACTTGGTTTTCTCCACTTTCTCAAAAACAGTGTCCAGTCTTGTTGGCCTCACCTGTGTCTATACCAACCCTTCAATTCACCAAAGTAGCACCCAACACACCATACCTACCCAGTCTCTGTGGCCTTTTAAGAATTCCTTCCTTTAGGAGAAATTGGAGTGACTTCCCCCCTCCATTCTATCCCCCTTTTTTTTTTTTTGCTTCCTTCAATTCTACCACCTCAATATAATGCTCCAAAAAGTTTTTGTTGCTCACTGAATTTCACAATATAATGCTCCAAAAAGTTTTTTTGCTCACTGAATTTCACTACTGAACTAGATTCTGAGCCTTACTTGGGACTCATCTTACAGACAGACAGGCTGATTTTCTTACAATGTTGGATGGGAAAGCTTCTGACTGAATTCAGTTCTTTTTTTTTTTTTTTGAAAACCTGAATGAAGGAATGGATGGCTGGATGAATTCATGGTAACAGGCAGACCAAAGTACCAGAAGTTCAGTTCAAAAATGCTTCCTTATGATTTCAATTACACCTTTTCCTTGTTTGTCCTTCTAACTTAACCCAAGCTCTCGATCGGAGGGGCAGACGTCCCGCGGGGACGGCCCAAGGAGAGGCTTTGTTAGGCTAGTTATAGAGTATGGGATAACATGCAAGATTACAAACATTTATGTTTTTTTACCATCTCATGAACCCTTTTCACCCTTTGATACCTGCTTTCATGGATACAATTTACTCTGATTTATAAAAGTGCAAATTCAGCTGATTGTACCACTTGTAACTTTTCCTCGTTCCAATCTTTGCAGAATCAAGGTTACCATTTTTTGTCCTTGTCAGCTTGTATTTGCGTTGTTCACCAGCAGTAGCTGCAATCAGACATGATCGAGCAACAGCCAACTTGCCAATCCCATCAAAACCCCCCGATCCACGGTATGTGCTGAGCCTTCTGATTTGCTGCCCCGGGGGATGTTGATGACTGTCAGCCGATTTTTTTTTTTTTTTTTTTGCGTGATGGCTCAGCATCGAGTTCCTTCCTCTCAGCTACTCTCTCCCGAGCCACTGCCCGAAGCAGGCAGGCCCCCAACTGGAACACGCCTGGTTGCCGAAGTCAGAGGACTCTCAAGGGCGAGAACCATGGGAATATCTCCATCCCCATCCAAGAAGCACCATCTTACCACCACCGACCTACCACAAGGATCCACCCGTACAGAAGCTGAGAAATCCCAGCCAGACTTGCTCACACCTTCGAAACACCCGAAATCAAATACCATGCCTGACGAGGACTCCAGCTCAGAACTCTCATCCGATCTAGAGATCCATCATACTCCCACCGCCCAATCGCGTATTCACAGTCTCCTCTATGCTGGCTCGCATTCGCCCAGCTACCGTCTAAGTCCTTCGTCCAAGCCTCCCGGAAATCATCTTGAGAAGAGCGCAATGGTGGACGAGGCTCCTGAAGAATTACTCTCCACCCACCATGGTCAAATGCCCAGTAGCTTCGCGAACCTGTTGGCTCTACACAACGCGCTGGAAAAGGCGCTCCTTTTGCATCTGGCAACACAAGGCGCGAGTGCTGCGATGACAATCGTCAACTCGTCTCAATCCACTTGCTCCCCCGAAGAAAACACCTCCCGACCCTCCGCGCGCGATGAAAGAATGAAGACTCCCGAACCAGATCAACAAGGATCCTCCCGTCGAGATTTGAATTCGGAAAATGAGGAGGACATGGTCAAAACATTTAGACTAGAAAGCTTGGTGTCCTGGCCAGTCATTAAACCCATCGTGGAACGCGGATCTGGGAAAAACTTCGGCGAGAAAGAACTCGCTCAACTCTTATGGCTCTGGCAAAACGATCCAGATGGCGACCTCTTGAGAAGGAAAAATCAAGACAGGCAAACGGAAAGAATGTGGTAGTACGGATGTGGGCGCGCACAATAGCACTCAACACGATGATGTGGGAGGAGCGAAGGAGCAAGTAGGGATGGGCTTTATCGTTTCCCGCGTCCGGTCGCTTGATCCAACAGGAGGTCTTGAAAAGAAGCGCTTACGGTACACGTATGGGCTTGGGTTGGAAATCAAAGCGCGAGAGAACCGACAAATGCCGAGCTACTCGCTGGAATCGCCGGGCAAGACGAACGAGTTTCTAGAGTCGCCCAGTCGTAGCTGCATACGGGGGCAGAAAACAGGCCTCGGAAGAGCCCCAGCAAGATCAAGGCGAAAGACGTGATGAATCTGGTGGCCCTGTGGAGCAGCAAATCGGTTGATCGTAAGGCCGAGGTCGCCCGCCGACTGCGCTCCTTTTGGCTCCACAACTCGCTACATTCTTCCCCTCACACTTCCCGCAATACTGCCCCTAGTCCTTCTCGCCTTCAAAGGATCTGCATTCCCCTAGCAACCCTTCCCACCCTGGAGCAGACTACCCTTGCTCAACCCACTCATCTCTTCGACAACCGTCCCTCCCCGACCTCAACCTCTAATCCTCGCACAGATCTCAAACGTCATCGTCTTGATCTCACCCGCAACTCCCCATCTTCCCCTAAGCGCAAAAAACTCGACCCTCATCCTCTCATCTCCCCTCCCATTCAGGTGCTGCTAATCCTTCGCTATCCAACCTGGGCCCAGACACCGTCCAACATAGGGCTTTGAGCTTACTTGAACGCGTCAGTCCCCCCCCCCTTCATTCTCTTCATTATCCTTTCCTCAGCCTCTTCTTCCCTGACTTGTCCGACCGGCCCTTCCAGATCAAAGCCAAAGAAGAAAGACAGGCAACTCTTCTCCAGCAGCAGCAGTCGTAATCCATCATCCCCACCACCAAATCACAACGTTTTTTTTCCTTGGGGGGGGGGGGAGGTAAACTTTGTTATGTAAATGTGAATCTATTTATTTATCATCATCCTGGATTTTGTTAGTGGTGTTGGAAGAATAAATATTAATTTGTACCCTATTTTTCCGCATTGGTGTGTCTTGTTATTTATGCATAATATGCTTCTTTCCAAGTGTCCTTTATATAACGCTCTGTTCGGCGCTGTCATTATATGTGAATATTAATCATTGACTATTTCATCAATAAAATGATTAACCATTCAAAATTAGGCAACTAAGCTGATATTCAGCTGAAAAGTAAGGCTGACATCTTTGCTATGTTTTGTGACTTGAGGCCATCTGAGTACTGCAATGACAAATATTACCCTTCAGCCAATATAAAGCATCATATTACTACTACTGGAATCAAAGAAAAATAAATTGCTTTCATGATCCAAAGCTGCTGCCGTTGAGGATGTCAACTTTGTGAAAAAAAAGTCACTGCCTGCCTGCTGGTAGCCGGAGGGGCACGACTGGCGGCCTCCTGTATAACGAGACCTGCGGTTCCTCCTCACACGAGGGCTTCTCCATCAAACTCGTTTAACAAAGAACATTGAAGGATGGAGTCAGGTGGAGTCTAAAGAGGCAAGAGCAACTAGTGAGATAGAAGAGAAATAGATTGCGTGAAGAAGTAACAGAAAACAAGTTGTACATTGGTATTTATACCAATGTATAGACTATCTACAATGTGTGGTGTCGTTGAGTATGACATTATGTTTCTAGGAAAGTCTTATGTAAGACTTTCCTATTGACTAATGTTCTCATGTAGTCTGGGGAATTCTCCAGTCTACAACACCCCCCCCACTCGACGACACCCCCAGGACCACCGCGCGTTGAAAATTATGGACCGGAGGAGAAAGATTTTTGGTGAAAATATCCGCGAACTGGAATTTCGTAGGCGTCCATGTGAGGGAATTTGTTGTCGAAAGAAGGCCTGATTGGTAATGTAAATTCACAATCAGTGTGGCAAGTCCAGTTGTTGGATACATTATCAGAGCAGATTTTCACGGCGGCTTGATTGTCACGATAAAGCTCAGCCTTCGACTTGGTACCAGTGACGTCTGTAAGGAGGTTCCTAATCCATAGAAGCTGTCTCGTGGCATGACCCAAAGCCATATATTCGGCATGCGCGGTGGAAGACGCAACAGTGGCCAGTCGTCGGGAGATCCAAAGGAAAGGACACCCATGGAAGAGAATAACAATCCCATAAGCAGAACGGGAGAATTCACCCCCCCAGTTAGCATCAGCGAAGCCAGAGAGATGCGGCGCCGAACTAGTGGGGCATAGATTCAAAGTCATCGACCTCGTTCCCGCCACGTAGTTTATCAGGTGGGTAAGGCACCTCCAATGGTCCTTGCTCGGATTTTTTGAGAAACGCGCCAAAAAATTCACAGCGAAGCTAATGTCAGGGCGTGTTCCTACCGCAGCGTAACTTAGCGAACCAACGATGGACAGATAGGCTGACGGGTCAACGCCAGTGTCGCTTGAATTTGTTGAGGGTAGATTTCCTGTAGGTAGGGGTGTTTTCGCAGTCGAGGCCCCATCCCAACGATCCCGTAGGAGCTGATCGATCAATTTCGGCTGTGATAACGAAAATCCAGACGCATGGCGCTCCACGTGAACTCCTACAATCCCTGACAGAGAGGACTGCCATTTAAGGTCAATGGTAGAGGACAGTACCGAGTACAGATCTTCCAAGCTACGTGTCGTTGGTCCAGTCACGATCCCATCATCGACATGAACCCAAATCACCGAGGCTCCTCTTGTTGAAGACAACACATAGATACTGGAGTCGAACTGGGAAGAGACATAACCATGCCGCGCCAACGTTCCCGCAAGGTGCTTCCACCAGCAACGCGCCGCCTGCCTCGTGCCATAGAGAGCCTTCTTCAGTTTACATCCATAACCGGGAGGGATATTCAAACCTTCGGGAGGCGCCACCCAGAGGTCCTCGTCGATGGGTGAATTGAGATAAGCCGCCACGAAATCAAACGAATGAACTGGCCAGCCATTTTTCGCCGCAATTGCCAAAATGAGACGCATCGAGACAAACGTCGCCGTAGGAGCAAACGTGGCGCCAAAGTGTTCTCCCGGGACCTGGGAGAAACCCCGCGCCACATACCTGGCCTTATAACGCTCCACTTCCCCCGACGTCGCCAACTTCAGCGCAAAGACCCACTTGGCCGACAACACGCTGGTCCCCTCCGGCATCCGCTTGATTTCCCAAACCCCCAACCGATCCAAATTCGCCAACTCCTCCTTGACGGCCGCCAGCCAATTTGCTTTGTCGGGACTTTTCTCCGCTTGTTTGAACGTCCGGGGCACCCCAGCAGGGCAAAATTCCGGAACGTAAGCCTCGATTTCTTCCACAAGCCGGTCCTGCTCCTGCACCGTTTCCTCATCGGCAAAGGTACCAAGCGTCAGTGCTGCCCCCGTTGGCCCCACGCCTTGAAGAGGGTCCGCGATAGCCAACGGTAGGTCATCAAATGTGGCGATCGCGGATTTGACAAAGCTGCGAGTCGAGGGATCCAGAAACCCCAGCCTTTGGATTCCGGTAGGTAGCAGATCACATGTCCTCGAACCGCCCTAGGATCCAGCTTACGCCGTTTTTCTTCAGGAATGTGAACATAGGCAACGGACCCAAACACGCGACATCTGTCCAAGTTTGGCTTTGTTCGAAAAACGCGTTCATAAGGAGTGACTAAGCCACTAGCCTTATTTGGTAGTCGATTGAGTGTGTAACAAGCCCACATAAAGGCAAACCCCCAGAATTTTTTAGGTAGACCACTATCAAGCAGGATCGTACGTCCCATATCCTGGAGTGTTCGATTGAAGCGTTCGATAGACCCATTCTGATAATGGTGATAAGCGATCGCCCGTTCCGCAATAATGCCTTTTTGTCCTTTCCACGTGCGACGGAACGTGTAGTCACTCGAGTGGATTCCCCGACAGTTGATGCGCCAGGAGAAAAAAAATGGCCAAGGGTTTTGGAAAATTACCGGACAGGAGAAGCTTCAAAAAAAACGGGGAGAAAAAATTGAAGAAGAAAGCTTTTGAGAAATTCAAACACGGAACAGAATATTTGGCGTTTGTAGAGGAAGAAGGGGAAAAAAAACGAAGAGGAATCCACTTATAAGCCAACCTTGCCAATGCACAGGCGCTCAGACACAACACAGCTTGCTCAATCTATCAGAAATCGTAAAACCTCGGATCCCACTGGATGCTCAGACCAATAAATGTGAAAGAAATAGCAAAAAAAAGATTCTTAAAGCGAGTATAGGCTCATAACCTAAAGAGGCAAGAGCAACTAGTGAGATAGAAGAGAAATAGATTGCGTGAAGAAGTAACAGAAAACAAGTTGTACATTGGTATTTATACCAATGTATAGACTATCTACAATGTGTGGTGTCGTTGAGTATGACATTATGTTTCTAGGAAAGTCTTATGTAAGACTTTCCTATTGACTAATGTTCTCATGTAGTCTGGGGAATTCTCCAGTCTACAACAGAGTCTGCATGAGCCTGGGAAACTTCCCCGGTGGGGAGCTCTGGAGTCTGGAGGCCCAGCGTGACGTGCAGATGACGCGGGGGCTGACGTCATCCCGATAGAGCACTCGATCGGGGTTTCTCCCGTGACTTTCCCTGCATCGTTTTCAACCAGCATCACTCGTTGGCTTATGCATACCTGTGGCAGGCTCGCGCTTGTCTCATCTCAAGGCTTGGTCAATATCCAAAAAAAAAGCCTTTCTTTTCGCTCTTGTCCAACGCATCATTAGATGTTGGTAATCAATGCGCAGAATGAAAGCGTTCTCGCCAAGCAAATGAGTTGCGGACAGTTTGAGCCTTACCATTTATCCGCTGCTCTGCTTCCTTGCGACATATTACACACGGGGCTTATGATTAGGCAACAAAGAGGGGAACTAGCAGCGCGTAGATATCACGAAGCGCGGCCGGGAGCCCACAGCCCAAGGACCGAAGCTCATGCGGTTCACATATTAGAGAATGGATGCAAGAAATAGAATTGGTATTTCAAGCCAAATCTTGAGGAAAAACTAGTACAACCTCGTGTATTACAGTTTGTCAGAAAGGAAGTGGAAAGTGAATGACAACAGATAATAGGGAAAGGTGTTAAGAATAAGAATTTTATACAAATTTCAAGCAGCATCTTGAGGAGAAACTATAGGCACAACACCGTGTATTAGGGCTCGTCAGAAGAAAGAGGAAAGCGGAAGGAAAAAAAAAAAGATACAAAGAGAAGGAGAGAGAAACCGGGATTCGTCTGTGGCAGCTGTAGATCAGCATCGGTTTCCCATTGCCGCATAAGGATTGTAGAGAGTGGCTTACGAGAATTCAAGTTCCTCTGCGGCGTCTCCGCGTCAGCCTAGCGTATGGGTCCCGTAGGGCTTGTAGTCTCCGTAGCCGTTCAGCTCCCATTGGACGCGTGCGGCGGTTTCGGCGGGGTGGGCGGGGCAATGGGACGAAAGGACGGCGAGGCCTTCGGGCAAGCACGCCTCGTGCAACTTGGGGGGGTTGAGGAGGGGAGCCCCGACCTCGCGATGGTGTTGCGTCGCCGGCGCGGATCAAGGCAAGGATCCTTGGGTGGCGTCGGGGTTGTGGCTGAGGAGGATTCCTCAACATGTCGAGAGCCCGCACCATGTCCTGCTGTTGGAGGGTAGCTGCTGGCTGGTTGGTTTGAGGCCCTCGGTGGCCAGCAGGAGTGGCTCCTCCAGCGGCAGGTGGTCCCGCCTGGTCAGCAGGACCAGCTAGGAGGGTGGCAGCAGCTTGTACAGTAAAATTGGTGCGCGCCCGATCTTGGGCCACTTCCGCTGCTCGGAACTCAGCCATCTGCACTGACCAGAAGATGTCTATCATGTTCCAAGAGGCCGAGTCAGTGCTAGATGCTGGACCGTTGGGTCAGTGAGCCTGGCTTCCACATACGTACCTGCACACTCTTGCTCGTCCATTGAAAGTGATCGACCTTTCTTTAGTCGATGTAGTTTGGAACGATCTGCCTTGGTGGGAAAGAGAAACAAAAATATCCCGATCAGAAAGAAGATCTGGATGGAAGGAGTATAGATGGGATGAGGAGGTTAGAAGGAGAACGAGGGTGCAAGGGGAAGGAGGATACAAGGAGATGGAGTATGCAAGCAGAATGAGGCAGTAGGAGGATACGGGAAGGAGAAAGGCACAAGGAGAAGGTGGATGTAAGCAGGAATAATATAAAGAGAAGGGCCGGGTGATAGTGGGGGAAAGGGATCTAATTGAAGCAGGAGTATTCGAAAGGAAGTAGTAGCTTACCTGGGAGAGAGAGCTTTGGGGGGAGAGGAAGAAGAAAAGTGAAGGGAAGGAAGAAAGGTGTTGAGGAGGGATGTGGAGGGCAGAAGGCTGGCCGGGTTGGGGGGCACAAGGATGGTTTATATACCGTGAAAACGCGTGCTGAGACAGCTGCTGCCGGGCAGCACTAGGGAGTTGACAAAGGATGATGAGAAATGGGCAGCAGCTGAACAGTCGCGACACGAGCCAATGTCTGCAGAAGATCGTGGCTCAGAGTCGGACAAAGGGAGGTGATCACAACACCACGCGCCACTGTTGACTCCTATTGGTCGGATGTTCGGTTGGTTGCATCCAAGTATGTCTGCTTCTCAGCTGCTGAGGAAACCACGAGGCGCGGCGACTCAACTAAAGCAACAAAGGCATATGGAGATTGTGTGGTTGTGCCAAATATCAATGGGACGGTTGGAAGATCCTATCGGAGGTCTGACCGTCGGGAGTGACGTCCTTTTTACCTTTTTACCGGGAGGCTTCCTCCTCGGCGACAAGGCGGTGCTCCTTTTCGCACGTAGTGTTGGACCAGGGAGGAGCCCACCCCCACCCCCTCCCGGCAAGTAAGTATTGCAGCTGCTCGCCGGGGCAAATCCTTCTCAGCGAGCACCAAGCGCACCCCTCAGCGGGGTAAATCATCTTCGGCAAGCCTGCGGCTCACCGTCCTGCTGGGAGGATTCCTCCGGAGAGAAAGAGCAGCTGCCTGCTCCTCTCGAGAGGAGTCCTCCAACGTGCAGGCGCTGTACCCGCTCGCCCGTAGAAGGATTCATCGGCGAGCAGGTGAAAGTACATGCTTGCCAAGGAGGAATCATCCCGGCGAGCAATAATGGCTCGCTGATTAAGATGATTCTCGGTAAGAATGAATTGTGCATTCTTACCAAAGTAGACTACTCCTAGCCAATAGTGCCTGCCGGCCGCGAGGACTACTCATCATTTTGTGGGAGCTTGCACCTACCCCCGGAAGAATTTCTTCCAGTAAGAAGCTACTGACTCACCGGGAGGAAAGAATCTGCCGCAAGACCTATATTGATTGAGTTGATCATAAGCGGCAAAATCATTGAGGTTCACTAGATTAACTTCCTTCTCGAGAGCAATGTCAGATTCCAGCCCGCAGACTCTTGTGCGGCACATGCTCCACACAATCAATGCCACGAAACAAGAGCACACAAGATTTTTGGGGTTTCAGCAAGAGAAAAACTGCAACCAGCTGTTACTTTCAAATCCGGGAAGAAGATCTCTTCTCTCTTGAGGAGAACGTGACTTTATGCAGCTATAAAACCTGTTGAGTCACACACACCGATGTGAGTGAAAAATTACAACCAATTTGTTTTTTTAGGATATTATGAGTATAGGAAACTTTTTGAGAGTGAGAATGAATGAAAAAATAAATCAGAAGTGGGAGAAACAAATTTTTGGAGGGTTTTGATGTATTTTCGTAGGCAACAAGCTGAGGTATAAGGGAATTAAGGAGTCTAGATGTTGTGGGCGAGCTTGGGTAGGTGTTTACCGGTGTCATAAGTATAGTAGACTATAAAACTAAGGCCTTGAGTACAGAGGTCTATGCAGAAAGGGGATATCAAAGATGTCTGCTACTAGGTCTGCTTTTTCAATCTGCTGAATATTTGGGGTAATCAAGCTGTCTAAGGGGTCAGAGTCCTCCAAGCTGAAAAAATATTCTGCTCTAAAGAGTGGACAGTGGTATTGACTTCAGTAGAAGTATCTATTACTAAACAAGTCCAATAAGTAGATGTGTATGAGGTGAGTGTGTGTCTGCTTAATTTTTGAGTAACAACTACAGTTGCTGCAGGGAGGAGATGGGTGTGTGTTCATGCTCAATCGGCATTTAACTTTGACTGGCCATGGTTGGGCAGAAGAGTAGAAAAAATAAAGGTGTGTGGTTAGTAAAATTGATTAATTTTATGGGTATAAAGAGGGAAGAACCCCAATTTTCAGCCTCTTTGCTACAAACAAGGCGTGTTAAGGCACTTGGTTGTGCTCTGAGTGTTTATAAAAAAATGTTTGGGAAGTTTTGATGTTGAGGAATTCCTGTAATTAATAAATAAGAAAAGACAATAGCTTCAGTTATTACATTAAATCTCTTCTCAACCTGTTAGTTCAGAGAGGGAAATCCAGATTTCATGTTGGATTCTTCCTTCTGAGAAAGTTGGGTAATATTCTGAGTTTTTTAGTGATCACACTTATGTAGATGAGGAATCCTCAAAGGTTGGACCTCTTTTAGCAACTAGAGCAGTGAAACAAGATTCTGAATACTTGAAAAAGTCACTACAGAAGTGTGCCAAATAGACCATGAAATTTTGCATTGTGGTATATAATGATATATCTGGTGACAAAAACACTGAGCAAGTCTACTAGGGTGATTGGTTTTACAAGCTGGACATATGGAGTTTTATGAAATCATCAAGTTTTTTGTGGTGCTTTCTGAATGGCTAGTTGACTCTGGGTGCAACCCAGTGGTATATAATGTGCGACATTAATTCATTGTTACCACATGTAAGGATATTCCACATGATTTGAGCACTGCTTGATGCAATTAAGAGCTCATAGTGTATCTTATGAGATATTAAAGCAAGTTACAACATTATAAGATATTATTAAACATATTTGTTTTGTTCATTTTGTTATAATTAGCTCTATAATTCTAGCATTATACATGGAATAATACTTAGAAATATAATTAATGAAATAAAATTAAATAAAATAAATGAAATGAAATTAAATGGACCAAAAATGGCAAAACCTTTCAGAGAAAGATAAAAATAGCCAAAACTAAAAAAGACTAATAAAAAAACTAGAATAAAGTAATCAACAAGGTTCTTATGGACCTATTTATTTTTCAATCACTTTTCTTCTAGTGATCAGTTTTATATAACATATTTCTATTTAGTATAAAAAAAGAAAAAGAAAATCAAACCATTAGTTCCTTTACTTCCTTTTCCAAGCCTCCCTCTGAGCCATTTGTGTTAGACTTCATGTCTCAATTTCCTCCAAAGTAATCCTTGTTTTTCATATTTCTTTGGGTTAACTTCTCATCAGAATTTCATGATGAGAGCTGGGACAAATAAACAATGCAGGTGAGCTGAGTGTTGGATGACCATGAAAGGATGAGAAAGGATTCCTGCCATAGCCTCTGTCTCAGGTATACTACAGCAAAGATTCCACATGTGACAAAAGGTGGGTGACAGGCTTGGAGCACACATAGAAACAGATGAGTTAGTGAAATTAAATGAAGAAAAAGCATGAGATAGCTCAACAGTTCAGGTTTCAACTGTTGTTGTAATGTGTTATG
>SMGU01002614.1:0-17441 GCA_004348175.1 Puccinia novopanici | reverse complement strand
AATATATGTTCAATATACGCAAGTGGCTTCAGGGTTGCACAGCATTTATTGCATTGTGCATGTAAATTTGGTGGCAATGCAGTGACAGCGCAGCAATATTATGCAAGTGGCTGCAGAGCTTGCACACCCTTGTTCAATCATGCATGGAGAATCTGGATTGTGGCTTGGGTGATATGGCAACAGATCACATGATGCTGTGCAGACGAGATCCCCTGCAGAAAGTGCTCCTGCAAGGAGTTTCCCTGCAGCAAAAATCCCTCACTCTTCAATGTAAAAGAAGGGCCCTCCCAGCCAGATTCCCTTTCTCCCACCGACCTAGGAGAGTCTGTCCTGATCTACCAGTTAGTAGCTTTTAGTTAGTGGTTAGTTAGTAGTAGTAGTCTAGTTACAAGATTTTCCCCTGTAAGGGTAGTGGTTTTTGAGCATTAGTGTCTTCTATAAGCCTTAGTAAGGGTATTACAACATTATAACAGTATTAGTACATCAACAACAATTATTAGTAAAAAGATAGGCATAGTAGTAGTAGTAGTAGTAGTATCAAGAAAACTAGGAGGTTACAAGTGATTTAAGGGCTCTAACTACACATTATAGAGCAATTAGTAATCAACAACTTCTTCAAAAACATTCCATTATTAGTATAACATTAGCTAGTGGTGGCATCTATAGTCTTTAGTGTAGTAGAAGTATTAGTATTAGTATTAGGCTTGAGGTTATCCTTTCACATAAATCAATCCCACTGGATTATTTATCCATCATAAGAAGTTGTATAAGGTCTGCAAGTGTGTTATTTAGGTGATCTAGGTCTGATAGAGGCTACTATACATAATAACTCTTTCTTGTAATCAGACTTCTTTATTTAAATATTGATTCAAGATTCCTTGTATTTGTGTAGTACTATTAGAGGGCAGGTCTTTCAAACCCCTGTCAGTTGTAATAGCTTTACCTAGTTAAGAAATTGATATCCACCTCAGAGGATCTTTACCAAATATTATATTATTGCCCCACAGGAGTCCCACACCATCAGGTTAGTTGAGAGCCAAGCTTAAAGATGAATAAGTTGATGAACCATGTGAAAAGGTTTGGTGTGCTAACAAAATTTTGTAATTGGGGAGTTGTTGTTTTTTTAAGCTTCTTTTATTGAGTTTTCAGGAGTGATTGAGCCTTTTAATGCTGAATGTGTCTGGTGGATGACTGTTGTCACAGCTCTAAAAGACTGGATTTATAAATTGATGAAGGCTCACTAGCAAGGCTTTCATCCACATTCTCAATGTGATCAAAAAATCAAAAAAGAATATCAAGGTCATAAAATTGTGACCAAGATGATATGAGCCATGATCATTTGAAGAAAAACACATACAGACTCCAGCATTAATCACATCATTTTACTTATGATCCTAAACAGTATTTTGAGACTTGAAATCTGATTTAAATAGAAATTGGAGGAGGAAAAAATATAGCCTATTGTTGTCAGGTGGCATGAAGATCTAAGTTATTCATGAGTAGAGGATGATAACAGCTTGACTTGGGTAACAAATCAGGTCAATTTTGAGCTTGACATCAACACAAGTTACAAGCAACTTCATCTTGAGTTCAACCTGACTTGTAATGTACTTCACACCAATGTCACACAAGTCACCAACAGGTATTCAAGAAAATGAAGTGAAAGCACTTGCATGCAAGTGCCACGGAAACAGCCCTGGTGTAAAATGAAGATCTGACTTATTCATATTTGAGGCATGATAACATCATGACTTGGGCAGCACATCAGGTTGTTTGTTGAGCTTGATATAAACACAAGTTACAACCAACTTCATCCTGATTTTGAACTGACTTTTGAGGCACTTCAGACAAACATCCAGAAGTTATGGTGGGGTTATTCAAGAAATTGATGTAAAGCACTTGCATGCAAGTGCCATGGAAACAGCCCTGGTGTATTTTCTGGTGATAGGCCATGGGGTTTCTAATTCCACCATCCAAGCCAACATCTGTTTTCAGATTTTTTGAATGTATTGGAGGACTTCCCACGGCCAGTCTGGATGGCCTAATCTCAATGGGCTGAATCTAAATTTCAAACTTTTTGGTGTTGGGAACCTGACTTTCATCAATTTTCATCACCAAAAAAAGTTTGGAATTTAAATTTAGAAGTTCCAGATTAAGTAATTTGGATGATGGGAAGTTCTCCATTAATTTTTTAAGTTTCATTTTTTAAAAAAGTTCAGTTTCTGTCAAACAAAGCTTCAAATTATTACAAATTTTTGTTTATAGTTTGTGCCTCAAGTTGATCAGAAGTAAAAATAGAATGAGATCAGAAATACACCAGTGAGGAAAGTGGTGGTTATTAAATGGGGTAGGTGAATTTTACAAAACATATTTTATGGTCCTTATGTTCTGTAAAATGGAAATACCACAAAAATATATAAATAATTGCTGTTATAGAATTTTACATATCATTCACCATTTTTGGATGCATTTAAAAAAAATGTACCACACAAAATAATCTGTGAATCTGCCTCCGTAATTGCGCCAAGTGATTTTTACACTTCATATGGTACAACACATGCACTACAGCACTGTGAAGATATATCTAGGCTTGAAAAGTTAGAAATTTATGTACCATATTTTTGCATCCTATGATGTCATGTGAAACATATATTGCAAATAAGCATTTGAAAGCTGTGAGAGAGAATTTTGCAACACATCAGCAGCAACTATGCAATTGATTGAAGCCAAACAAGTCAGCACAGGCACACCAGGGCTGTTTCCCTGGCACTTGCATGCAAGTGCTTTCTCTTAACTCAGTCATAAACTGAGTGGATACCTGTTATGTGTTGTTTGTAAGTCATGCACAATTTTGCCCTGATTGTTGGTGAACTTGTTCCCAAGTTCAGTTGATATCCTCCGCAAGTCAACTACAAATCTTAGGTAACTTGGTTACAACTTGGCTTCATGTCATGTCAAAATCACATCCAACCCTTCATCAAGATAAAGAAAGCCCTCGTCCATGATGCAATCACAGTGCATTGAGGAACATCCAAGAGGAAAAATAAAGTTGATTATGTAAATCATTTTGTGGTGCTGTAAAAACTGTGTGGCTGCAGGCTGTGATTCTCCCCTGTCACCATAACGTACGGCCGTACGTTATGGTGACAAGATGCCAGCTGCAGGCAGAGGGTTTCTGCTCTGTTGTTTCAGCAAAAAAAAAGGAAAAACTCAACAAAATAGACTTGTAAGATTTGAAGACAGGCTTGGGGAGACTAGAAGCAGGATTGGCTCATCTTTGGAGGAAGAAAAGGCAATGATTAAATCACAGAGGCAATTTAATTGGCCTTCCAAGTTTTTGTGTATGTGGGTGTGGGTGGGTGTTTGAGAGACCGACTGGACACTGACTCACCAAAACCAAGGTTTTTTTTATTTTTTTTCAGCTTTACCTGTGCTGTGATATCATCAATTGCACCGTCAGGTTAGTTGAGAGCCAAGCTGATAAGATGAATCAGGTGATTGAACCATGTTCAAAGTTTGGTTTGCTGACAAATGTTTGTCACTCAGGAGGGGTTTTTTTTTTTTAAAAGCTTCATTTATTGCATTTTTCAGGAGTAATTGAGCCTTTGAATGCTGAATGGTGTCTGGTGGATTACTGTTATCACAGCTCTAACAGACTTTGATGTATAAATTGGTGGAGGCTCACTAGCAAGGCTTTTATCCACATTCTAAATGTGATCAAAACATCAAAAAAGAATTTCAAGGTCATAAAATGGTGACCAAGATGACATGAGCCATGATAATTTCAAGACAACACATAAAGAATGCAGGATAAATCACATCATTTTACTTATGATCCGCAACAGTCTTTTGAGACTTGAAATCTAATTTAAATAAAAATTGGGGGAGGCAAAAATATAGCCTATTTTTTGTCAGGTGGCATGAAGACCTAAGTTATTCATGAGTAGAGGATGATAAAAGCTTGACTTGGGTAACACATCAGATTGATTGTTGAGCTTGACATCAACACAAGTTACAAGAAACTTCATCTTGAGTTCAACCTGACTTGTAATGTACTTCACACCAACGTTGCACAAGTTACCAATAGGTTAGTCAAGAAATTGAAGTGAAAGCACTTGCATGCAAGTGCCACAGAAACATCCCTGGTGGGCAACACATGCACAAACAGAAATCCAACAAACAATAGAAGATATTGACATCAGCAAGAGACGTGCAAAGGAAATTCTTCTTCTTCTTCTTCCCTGTGTCAACCTTGAAAAAATACCAATTCAATAACTCAATTAGTGCTATCATTGCTATTAAAAATAAAAGTGAGAAAATCACCAGGCCAATTGCAGGAAGTCCTTGCCCACTCTTCAAGACACCATCTAGTCCCATCATCTCCCCTCCCCCCTTCCCATCAGTGCCTCAGCAGGCTCTTTGCCCCACCTATTTTTCAAAGCCCATTGCTCTCACCTCAAGGTATGTGATTGTATTTTTATTTTGCTCATAATTTTTCATTTCTTGAGCCTAATTTTCTTTTATTTATCAGGTAGCAGCCTCCCCTGACAATATGAAGAAAAACAAACAAACACAAAAGGATACTGAAAGCCAAACAAAAAAAATTGTGGCGGAAATGAAAAAAGAAACTGGAAGAAAAAAAAGGTCCTTGATTAGATTTCAAACGCCTCCATCTGAAGATTGTGAAGATGTAGATGAGGAAACCGAAACCAATGACAACGTGGACAATGTAAATTTGGACAATGACAAAGACATGAATGTCAAATCCAACAATAATTTTGCTCAAGAAACAGAGTAAAGCAAATATGAAGCCAAAGATTATTCAATCACCTCCTCTGAGAGCATTCTTGAAGAAAAGGAAGATGATTGTGAAGAAAATAAGGCAGCCATTGAAAATTACACTTCCAATGAAGAAGATTCCAGAACAAAATGGTATCCTAACAACAAAGAATTGTTTTCCCAGAGAAAGAAAATGAGTACAAGACTTAAATCAATCATGGATGCACCCTTGACAAGCAAGGTTACCCAATCTACCCAGCCAAAGCCAAAAAGGATGGGTAAGTCAGCTGGAATGTCACCAAACAACATTATGGAGATTCAAAACCCCGGGATTTTTCCAGCAAGTGTCCATTGCCTTATTGAAAGATCTCAGCTATCAATTGATCAAACCGGGCCCCTCTTCATATAAATTTCCGCCTAGAGGTCACTGGAATCACTGACAAAAAGGAATCAGAAGATTTCATGGTATCCACAAACTGGCCTTTCAAATTGAACATTCAAGGCCACATCTACATGCTAATATCTTGAGGTTACTGGAGTGGGGCCATTATTGGTGCAAGGTTCTGCTAAGTGTTAAAATCTCCTTGAACAAGGGTAACTTGACAGCCATTTGGTTACACAACAACACGGAAAACAATGGCTATGCATAACAAATCAACCAAGTCCCAAGTTCAATTACTGGTGCAGACCCCAGAACCAGTTGGCTCTTCTATTCCCGGGCTTGGCTCCCTTCAGAGGAAGAGCACATAAGAAAGGCCATCAATAAAATCATTGAAGAAAACCCTGAAGCAGCTGGAGATATCCCATTCAAAAAAATGAAGTCCATCTTGACGTTTCACATCATTTGACATCTATTTCACACAACAAAGACAACAAGGATTTTATTTGATAAGAGGACACCAAGTTTTCACACAAAGAAGACGTCAAGCCATCAGCAGCCAAACAATCCATCAAGAAAGTCAAGATAGCCATACAGGAAATCAAAAAAAGTTAAAAATCCAATTTTGAAAATATTCTTGAAGTCAACAAGACATTTCAGGGCCTTGGAGACAATTCAGCAACATTGAAATGTGAAGAAGATCCTGGAAATAGTGTAGAAGAACCTTCAGAAAATCAAGTGTCCAACAAGAAAGCCCAAAATTGCCCAATTTGATTGAAGGTCATTCCACCTACTAAACCAAAATCCTCATCTTCATTCACCCCCTGGCAATCTAGGAGGAGCAACAAATCATACATTTTTTTTGACTTCCTTTACTCTATTTTTGGCATGTAATAAAGTTTCATTTTATTCCATGTTTAATGTAATGTTTTTGCTTATTTGCCCGTATTCTTGATTGATTCTAGTCTTTTTCACATGTTTCTTTCAATCTGAGTTTTTTTTTTTTTGGATGAGTTGTAAAATAATGCATGTAAAATTGATGGATTTATGTAAAATATGGAATTTTGCAACAATTATTTTACAGCACATTATGTTCTGTGTGCAAAACGTGTGCAAAATTGCTATTTGACTTGCCAAATAAGGGTGCGTTTGCCGACCCCAAACGTCATATATTTTCACAGGAAAATATGTCGGGGGGGTCGGGTTATGACGAGTCTTCATAAGTGTGTTTGGCAAGACCGGTCATAACCACTAATTTATAGAGGATTATGACGGTCGCTTATGTTTCCCAGCCAAAATTGAAATATTGGTCTGAGGCAAAATAAACGATCATAAGAATCAGCAAGCTCCGTCATAAACCGATTTGGCAGATCCAAAACTCTTTTCAGTTTTGACGATCGGCACTGACAATATATTCTGTTCATTAAGTGTTGCCAAACTCTTCATCACCCAACTTTGCCACAATTTTACAGAGCAGATATTTGCAGACTTTCTGTTTACAGATCAATTTTTGGGGTATAGGTTGTAAAATTCCACAAAAGGGCCATAATATATGATTTTGCGGCCTTTTTGATTTACGGAACGTATGTTCCGCAAAATATGTTTTGTAAAATTATAGCGACCCTTATTAAATAGCATCTACATTCTAGGTTTAGGTTTCTGGCCTTGAATCTTAATCATCAACAATCCGCGGCACAGAGGATGTGCGCAGATTCTTTATTTGAAGAAATCACCATAAATATACATGCACACAGTAAAGGTGGCGATGATCACAACAAAGATGGAGTAACAGAGAATATCCTCAATGTCGGCTTGTTGCGTATGAACTTCCATTGTTAACTTTTCTTCCAGGTCGGACAAACTTTCCGCTTCCTTTAGCAGGAGTCTTCGACAAAGTGGACATGTTTCTTGAAGCGCATTATTTCTTTGGGTTTTAAAGTGGTTGCGAAGGCAATTGACATGGAATGCATGCTGGCATGATGTGCTCCATACGTCTTCCTCTTCAGTTACTTTCAAATCATCTAGGCAAATGCACAAGAATCCTGACTTTCGCTGCTTTCTGGATGAGGGCCGGTCTGTTCTTCCGGTCTTCCGCGAAATTTCGGAATGATTTCCACCCTGAGTTCCCGGGAGCAGACAAGCTCTTTCTTGGGGAGCATCCAATTCTCGCGTGGATGATGCGCAACCATACCGCTCTCCAAATTGCCGTTGAATTCGCTTTAAACCTCACAACCATGGCCCTTAATTTTAAGCACCTTCCTTGCTGAAGTATTTGAATCAGTAAATCCAACTTACGTCATAACCTTCTGGGCATGCTAACGGTGTCACTCGTCTGTTCGGCTCCTCTGGGATCGATATGATATGGTGAGCCTCTAGTGCGCGAGGTAAGTCATGCGCTTCTGATTGAATTTCCAGCGTAGCTGATTGCTGAAGGGGTGCATCGTCAAGCATTTTCCTATAATAAACTGTTGATGAAGGAAAATTCCCAATATTAAGCTTCCAAGATTCCAAAAAACATGGCAGGGGAACGACTTCACTAGGTTGAGAATTAATCGCATCGCCATTATAGGCCAATGTTGAAACCAAGGTCGGGAAGCAGGTGGTTAGGATTGGACTGCAGAACTTGGGATGGCGACCAGTGGGCGGGTGGTTGATTCACCGCCAAACTTGCTGCATACGCAGTGCTTGACTCGGTGACACTCAGCATCGACGGCATATAATTAGTGAGATTATTGCGTGACAGGCTCCTAGCCATTGTAATCTTAAGCCCTTCTAGCTAAGTATGACCGAATTTCACTTTATCCAGGAGCTTCTGCAAACGTGAAAGTAATCTCGTCTGTATGAGGTTGACCTAACATTGGAGCTTCCTTGAGCGACTTGTGCAGACACCTCCAAGTGGGTACTCAATGTCTCATATGTCGTTATACCTTGTAAATGTGTTCGCGGCAGCAGAGAATGTTATCACGCTCAGAACGGTCGTCTTGATTGGATTCCACATTTCTCGTCCGCTCTTCTAGGCTGTTTCCAAGATCTCCATACAAGAGGAGTCTTTTTTGAAACTCCACATAGACACGTTATCTTGACAAGATTGTGTTCCATCTTGGTTTCCGATAAGATGTACTATGCGTCCTCGCATCGGATGGCCCCAAGAGTCGTATGTCGCCTTCATGTTCCTTCCAGATGTTTCAAACTTCGCTCAAGACTTCTCACCAAAGAGTCTAGCCCGAGTTTCGCCCCGGGGCTCTAACACATGCATCTTTGCAGTATTTCCTGCAGACTTGAACTGAATTCGAGTCATGCCGGCAAAGCCAATCGGGTTCTCCCGATTTAAGCGTTACAATAGTTCCTCAGCATGAGCCCACCCATATTGTATCCTGGGATTGTTTTTTTTTGTCTTAAAAAAAACCTCCTACTCATTAATTTGCAGCCAAAACTGGGAATTGATCGACCGAGCACCTTTCTTGGTTTTTGGACATGCAACGTATGGCTTCAGTAGTGCTACTGGCGCTCTTCCAGACTCTGGTGTTGGCGGTAACTCCTTCAGAAAGAAGAATCAAGCCCCGCTCCACCTATTCTGAATCGCTAATCAGCCGCATTCCAAACTCTATCTCCGTTGCCCTGGTCAACCACTCGCAGCTGAATATTCGCCAGGGCCTCAACACTACTGCTCATGACGACCCACACTCATTATGCCAAAGCCAACCTCTGATCGCTTCACTTTGGAAAAAATTAGACATGAACTCCTACCTGGATAATTATCCAAATGGTACACACTTGAGCTTAGAGGTCAGAGAGATTCACATTAAGCATCAAATCTATCAGGTTCACGCACCGTGAGGTTCGCATTTTTATATGATACCGCTCGTTTCAGGAATACGCCTCACAGACTGGAGGTTTGGATTTTCAATGTGGAATAGGGAGAATTTGCCTCCCAGGTCAAGTAAGTCTTTGATCATTGCCCAAGTTTTCCCGAATTTATGCGAGATTGGCTAAAGCGGTGAATTTTCAGTTGTGTGAGAATGTTTATGGTCGAGACTGGTATGCACTGGTTGCAGCCCAAAATTGGAACAATTTTGTAAACATGCTTTATCAAGCCACCGGAGACGCGTGAGTTGTTCACAGAAGTTTCCGGACTTCTAAAATTTCTTGGACCGTCTTTCGCAAGAAAGCTTGAAAACTTGCGTCAAATTAATTTGGAATTCTGAACTTTTGCCCTATAGGTTCGATTCAACCGCAAGTAGGCTCCTTGATTTCTATCTATTCAGAGAATTCCTCAGGAGAAACTAAAACTGCGGATTTATTTTGAATTATGAATCAAGATGTGCTACCCACAATGGTGAGTCTGCTCGATGGACAGTTAATATGCCTGGTCAGTGGTCAGATGAATTCAATTTCTCATTTTATCTCAAGCTTGTAGATTTCGAAAAAGACTTCAACAGATTTCCTAGGCACTTTGTGAGTCTTGGTTGCGCTCTCATGGAAAGTAAAAAAAGAGACATTCCGATGTATCTAATTTGTTTTTCCCGGAATGTCAGAGTGCTTGCGCCGGTTTGATTTCGAATTGGATTAGTTCCTTTCCATCTTCTTTATTCAAAGCGATCGGCCCCTTTTGCGATTCCATTTGGCAGTCATGGGGAACTCTCTCATGGATAGGGATCGTAATGGTCAGCTACCAGATCTCCGCGATTGGATGGCTAGAGACTAAGGTCATCATAAAAGAGGGTGAAACTCGTTTTAAGCGGGTAAGTCGACCTTCTTATATCAAGAGTCTGACAAGCCTCGGATGTCTTGTGTCAGGCACGTTTGGCGAAGCTCTTTCTTTTGCAGATGTTAACTCATTTGAATAGTCCTCCTCCATCAGTTGGATGCTAGGAGAAGCGCAACATGCAGCACAAGAAATAATTTCTAATATTACCAGGAAGTTCTGAAAGCTGGCGTCAGTACTGACAAAGGTTTGGCCAGTTTAAATCGTGACGGAATTTTCTCTCGGGGACGCCAGTAATCGACCGACAAACCCTGCAAAAAGAATATGAAAAAATGTTGATGTTGAAAACCTTGGTCAAGATATGGAGGGAACAGGTTTGTATTCTTTTTCAGATTCGACTGGTCTGATTGTGCTTCAACCCAAGCTCAACTCATGTCTTCTGCCAAAATTCCTTGTTTTGCTTTCAGAACGTGTTCATTGCACGAGGTGCTGTGAGTACAAACCTGGCATGATTTTTTTTTCATAACGTAGTAATATTATGATGCTGATTGGAAACTTCCTCATGACAGGACCCATGCACACAAGCAGGAAATAATGGAGCTTTCGCGGATCCTAGCATACTTTCATATTGTGGAGAAGATGCCATGTACGCTATTTTATGATCATGTAGTGGTTGAGATATTCCACAACTGTACCTTGACACCTCAATTGTGTTTCCCTTTAACTCGAATGAAGTATGATGAGCATTGTCAAGGGGCAAATTTCAGGCAATGATTTTTACCAGACAATCTACGGCGGCGTCAAAGTTGAGAGAAAGTACGGCTTTACAACAGAGTACCTTACGACAATTCATGGGAATGCCAGAAGAAATATGATGCTTTTGATTTTGAACCAAAGCTTCATGAGTGCGTTAACTATGCATCACCGCAGCCTGTCATAAGTCCATGGATGATGGAAAGCTGACGATATGTACTCCAACAACAGAAACATGACCGATATCCACAACTTGCGCAGTCTAGAAGACTGTATCGTTAATCTCCGGTGTGTGACTGCACTCGATCAGTGAGAAATTCAATGGTGTTGTTAGCCTCTTGTCTCCTCAAACAAAGCAGCGTCACTAACGTGTACAAGTCTCATTCAATCTCATGAAACCCAACTTGCCCACCTTTCAGACATAAAGCAGGCATTGCAACAAGGGTTTTCGATTACGAAGGCGTGTCGGCAGTTGGTGGATTACCTATCTAAACCACATCAGAGGAAATATCGCCCGGTCGCATCGCAAAGTACTCGCTGCCTTCATGATGGAAGACTACCTCCATGTCCGCCAATCTTGCAATAATTCTTGCACTCCCAAGCTGCCACTTCATCAAATAATGAATAGTGAGCCAAGATTGAGTTGGGGTCGAACTATCCTGTGGATATACCTGTTCATTTCTTCATGATGTTTCTTATATTTGCTTTTATTAGACCATCCTTGTTGTCGTGTCCACCTGTTCTGTACTTCAGGTTTGGATTTTATACACCTCATAACACCCCCTCCAAACTCCACACCTGGCTACAAACAATGATCTGGGACAAGAAAGAATGAAGAGACAAGGGAGGAATGAGAGAAAAAGTAAAAGCAGGAAAAGGAGAAGATAGAGATGATCAAAGATAATGGAACATGCAAGAGAGATTTTAATCAGCAAACAGAGAGATTCAGAAATGAGGAAAAGAGGAAAGAACCAGATGTGGAGTGACAAACTAGGGAGAATTCAATAAAAGAAAATGATTCCAATGAATTCTCCATCAAGAATAACCCAGGTCTTCCTTGGAAAGCACTCTCAGAGCTGCACTCCTTCATGCCTTATATCAAAGTAACAAAGAACTTGAACAAAGTAATTGAGGGCAAATAACATGCACTTTACCTTACACAAGCATGGAATAGGCCCTCTAGACAAAAATGCAAGGTTAATCAACACATACATATACTTATAGCCAGGGACCAAGCCACATCACGAATACAACAATTAGAAACAGACTCAAGAGAAGAAGATTTTAAAGTGGCTATACCAACAACACCTAGGTGACATCCCCGCCCTCACCAACACAAGTCTGTGTCTCTCCACACCTGACACTTTTCAGCCTCATGTTTCCGCTCACAACATAAATAGACAACTACCTTTTTTTTTCAAAAAAGGAGGGAAATGAGATTTTTCACTAGGTTTAGTACAACAAATTCAACAGAAAATATGAGATAGAAGGGGGGAGGAGGAAAAGAGGATTCTGCAACATGTTAAACAACAAATGCGGGGAGGGGGAATCGGCTCTCTGTGTGTGTGTGTGTGTGTTCCAACAAAAACAAACTATAAGTTGAAAGATTTTTTCTTTTTTATGTGCGATGGATAAAAGGATAAGGATGAGAAGAAAGAGAGCCAATATCAACACCGCCGAAAACACATCCACCCACCCACACAAAACGACCAACAAAATTCAAGAGAGAAGTATGTAATGGGAAGAGGAGGCAAGATCACAAGACGCCCTGACTGAAGTATTGGAAAGAATCGTAGAGCTTAGTGAAGACGGAATTGAGGGAAGAAAGGATCAGTTTATTCTCGATAAATTCATCCAGCTTGTTATCTGATGTCAGGTTCAGTTGAAATCTCTCCCGTAGGTTCTTGATCACCATCTCTCCATTCCCTCCGAAACATGGTAATTTAGACTCTATTTATCCCCCCCCCCCACCAAAAAACAAAAAAAGATGAAAAAAATAAGCGCTAGGGAAGATAGATCTGGGTGGAAAAGAAAAAGGAAAGTAAGGACTGACCGACTTGCATCAGCTCGACTATAGTGATGATGCGTTCAGCGTGTTTCCTAATTTTCTTAAAGGAGAGCTTAAACAGCTCGACGAATTCGTGGAAGGTATTAAGATCGTCACCACGATGATCGATGGGATGACGTTTGCCATCGAGGGAAGAATGGAAGTGGGCGGGGGGTTGAGGACTTCGATGTAGTCCTGCGAAAGCTTGAAGGGGCCATCTCGAACCCGATAGAGCCCGGCGAATTGTTCAACACAAACCCAAATCAATGTGGATGATGTGGCCCTCCTTGTCTATCAGGATGTTCCATTATGTCGGTCTTTTAGTTGCAGGATGTACGAGATTATCGAGTAGGCTACTAACGACCTCATAAAGTTTTTTTGCGCTTTCTTGTACTTTTCTCCCGTCGGTGGACCATATGTCTATATTAAACGCATCTATCAATCTTCCTAATATCATCGATAGATTATACAAGAATTTTTTTAAAAAAAAACTCACATCAACGTAATGATCAAAGATGGAATAATTAGGCAATCCACCAGTGCCACCAGAAGCAGTAGCAGCAGACCCGGTAGAGGTAGAAGGATTTGAAACAGCTTGGTGAGGAAGGTGACGAGCTTGGTGACTAGAGATTTGGGAATAGGCAGATTTTTTTAAAGAATGGATCGAGATGGCATCGACAATGGTTTCCATGAGGCCGGTGGATTCGCCGGTGACGAGGATGCGATAGTACCGCACCCAGACATCACACCCTTCTTCCTTCCATATGCGGCCAAACTCATTAATCAACTGCGTGATGATCTGTTCTTGGCGCAGATCCGTGCCCGTCTTGACAATCACCGAGAACAGGTTCCAGTTGGCCAGATGCCCATAGGGCGACGACTGTCTAATCCGCTGACGTTTCTCTGACCATGACTCCGAGAGCATTTTCCCGATGGATCTTCCTCATTCACCGCCTTCATCACTACCTCCTCGTCCGCCACATTCACACTTTTCTGACTCGTAGTGGAACCACCTCCCGAGAGATCCGTTTGTTTGTTTCCCGAGATGATATCCAGCTTCATTCGTTGCATCCGCTCTTCCTCCAGGAGCATCATCTCCGACATGATTTTATCCTTGATGGCTTGGCTCTGTTGCGGGGTCAACAACTTCTGTCTCGGTATCGTATTCGGACCTGAGCTTCCAGCCCGGGAGGGCGGAGGGATATCGATCCGCTCTGATCGATTGGCCGTCCTACCATCCGCCGTCTTCATGTCTAGTGTCACCGACAGCCCAGACGAGCCTTGACCGTTGACCTTCGGCCCGGCTCCTGAGCCACTTCCATTGGTGTCCTTGCGGCCAATCGGCGAGGTGATCACTGTCTGGCCGTTCCCGACCAGCCGGCGACTGACGACAGCCCCTAGCCCGGCGCCAACTGTGACGCCTACAAAACCCGCACCAGGCCGATCGCACCGCCAACAACCATCCCAGCAGCACTGGAGGGAGTCATCGACAACGACTGCGGAGGCTGCTGTGAGGCACTCAGTTGGGCAAGCATGATCGCCGCCATTCGCATCCGTTCTGCATATTCATCCAAGGTGATCGTCGGGCGGGCAGGAGTGGGACTAGGCGATTTGAAACTCGATGGAGACTGGTGTAGAGATGTCAGAGAATTGTTCTGTTGAATCTCTGAACCGATCGTCTCGGCCGTCGACTGACTAGTCGTAGGCAAAGGATTCGAAATAGATTTCGGCATCGATTGCTAAGCTCGGATTGAGCGGAGTTCGGTGTGAGGTGATGGGTGGGTCGCGGTAGAAGGTTTTTAACCAATTCATTCCGGGCTGATGGTTCAGCTCGTTTCCAAGCCTGCTCATCCAGAGTTTTGTTGTGGGATCCAGCAGGTAGATTGAGAGATTCAGATTGAAAAGTGGCGAGGAATGCGTCTACTTCATCTTCGTCAGTTTGTGAGGCCATGTCACCAGGTTTGTTATCTTTCCCGTAGACCTGTTCAACCAGATCCATCTCTTCCTCAGGAAAGTTCGAGAGGATTTCTGGGAAGTCGAATGACGAGGCTCGACTGCTGTGATGGCCCGGGGGGACGTAAATATCGTACCGGGCTTGCTGTGCTCCAATTCTGTTCGTCGATCGACCAAAGACTGAGAATGATCGGGAACATACTTGCTACCTGTTGGGTCACGATCGCTAGAATGGGCGCTACTGGAGGACGCGCGATCTGATAAAGTTTTGTCAGCACCTCAATCACTGACAAGATCACCCGTGCGTTCACAGAAGAATGATGAGCTTACCGGTAGGTGAAGCAACGGAGGCAAGGCCCAGATGGCTGATTGATTCACCTACAGGTGGAAGTGAGTTTGAGGGTAATTTGTTGCGACTTTGCCAAAATTTGATTCAGAGAAATTAGGCGACGAGTCATTAATAAGGACGGAATAAATGTTGGGGTTTTTTTGTTTTGAGTCTGACTCATTGACAGAGATGGCAGAGCCCTTAATAGCCTTCCTCAAGTCTTCGTAGTTCGAGCGACGATTGGGATCAAAATCGAGATGGTCTTCCAAAACTTCGACATGGATTAGGAAAGGGGCACGGTCGGCAGAGTTCAACACGACCGACTCGTTAGGTGAAATCCTCACGATCCGTTGGTGGCATTTCTTCCGCTTTGAAGCTGCGCTACTGCCACCTTCGCTATCCGTTTCGCCTATCTTGCCCTCGTCACAATAATCACCATTGCAATACATTCCCAGACAGCAGCCTTTAGGGAGACTATGATTCAGAACGGTGAGCTCGGCGCGTAGAGCTGAGAGCCTAGCTTTCTTGGGTACAACGACAAGTCGGGTGGCAATATCTTGAAGACTAGTGATAAGTTCCAACTGGGATCTCATCGATTGTGATTTGAGGACCTGGTTCAGTAATCCATTTGGATTTCACTTGGATGCATCGAGAGAGTGTTGAAGAGATTCCGTATGGACTACTGGTCGCGCCACCTTGATGGGATAGTTTACCGTTCCGATTCATGGCGGATGTTCGTGGGTGATGGAAGCGATTGTCAAGCTTAAATGTCGAGAGGGCGTCGGGAAGAGAGGGGCGGATTGGGAGATCGCAGCGGAAGTATGTAGTCGAGGCGAGGAGGTCGATGCAATCGAGGCGGCACCGAGCTGTCCCGGATAATGGGATATCGTTGGGAGGGCATAATGATTTCTTGGATTGTCTGGTGATTCATAGAGCAGAGCGTCTGAGAGACAACTCTGGCGGGCGGTGGGTAGGTTAGGTGCGAGGAAGTGATCGGTAAACAGGATAGGGCAGTAAGGATGGAATGTGAGGTAGAAGAGACTCCGGAGTGGAGTTGGTTATCATCGAGATTTCTCCTGGAGCCCATTGGGGATAAGACCTCAACTGAGGATGGGGAGCCGAGGTTAGAGTGATGGACTTGGAGATTGGATTTGGGTTGAAGTTCAGGGTGTGATGAGGACTTGAAAGTGGGGCTGCGATGGATGGAATATGATGAATTATTGGTCAACTCAGTTCTTGTTGTGGTTGAAAACTTGAGGTTTTGAGGGTTGGGTGTTCCCCTCATGCTTTGGTGGCGAGAGCGAGTGGAGGTTTGGGAGTTGTTCCGGTGGGGAGAAAAGGAAGGCCGAGTAGTGGTGAGTAATCGATGCTGAGTGCTTGAATTTTTGGGATGGTCAAGTTCTTCTTCTTCATCGCTAGCCGAGTTATTGTCAGAGGTTTTCCCTTTGAGTCGTGATGTGATGGTGAGCGATTGGCCATAGTTCCTACTCTGTTCGATCGGTACATGACCGGTTTGGAGTGATAATTGAGGGGATGCGATTCCGGCCAAAGCCAAGCCGATTCCGACGGCAGTAGGTTGGACTTTTTCAGTGATCTTGGGGCCTGTGAGCTTGTTTACTTGGGCCAATGCCCGTTTCTTGAGATGTTTCCATGATTGTGAGTGATGGTGATCGAGTTGATGATTTCTGGGAGAGTTTGTTGAGATTTTGGAGAAGATGGGTTGTGTGGTATGCTGAGGCCAATTGCAGTGTCACGTGGGTCGTGTTGCTTACGTTGAGTAGAGAGTTCAAGGAGGGGATCGGAGAAGATGATGGATTGAATTCGATTGAATGCGCGATGACAGACGATGAAGTTGGGAGTATTAGGGTTGGATGATAGATCGGATAGCGATGCTTGAAGATACCAGAGTGTCTGTACGATTGGAAGGGTTAGCTTTTCTTTTTTCTTTTTTTAATTAGAGAGTGACTGACTTTCAAAGCTAGATGTGTGGATTGTTGAGATTTGGTGATGATAAAAGATTCGAGAGCAAAGCTTTGCGTTGGTCGGCTGATCAGAAGATGGCTAGAAGGAAAGGGAGACAGCGGAGGTTACGAGTTAGATTCAGCTGAGTAGAGTGAGTGGTTGTTTTTTCTTTACCATAATTGTGGCCAGTAAAATTCAACATCCTGTGATGGGAATTGGTTGAGTCTGCTGATGAGGTAATAAGTGATGCCGATTGAATCGTGATAAGTTTTGAGACTGTTTTTTTGAAAAGCAAGTTAGTTTTTGTTGTTGTTTTTGATCATGATGGATTGTACTGACTATGAGATGGCTAGATGGACGTTAAAGAATTCAGATTCGAATAGCCTGAGTAATAATCCGCTTCCGCCAGTCTGTTGTGATTCGTTGGTGATGTTAGTTTTGTTAAGTTTGAGAAGAGAGAGTTCTTGAGCTGATGAGTTGGTGTTGAGTTTGCTCTTGTTGGTGTTTTCCTTGTTTCTGCTGTTGTTGTTGTTGT